>JAHNEJ010001297.1:0-262259 GCA_022559845.1 Amorphophallus konjac
GGCGTGCTCCTCCAGATGGCATCTCAGTTATCTTCTCTCACCACCCAACTCCAATCATTTCAAGAGAATGTCAATGCTGCCACTGGACGCTTGGAGCAGAAAGTCCAACGGCTGGAACAACAGATGGAGGCCAGGTTCATCAAGCAGAAGGAACACTCTGACCAGGCTAGTTCTCGGTTCAACAGACTAGTAAGGACCCTCGGTGAAGTGTCCGATCAGATGGGAATCCGTATCGAGATCACAACCCAGCAGAATGAGAAGTATCACAAGGATACTATCTCAGAGATCCAGAAGCTCAGGCTCTCCTATGCCCACATTGTTGACAAGCTGGATCGCATGGCAGAGAACGTGAAGCCAGAGACCTCCTCATCCTCCTCAGAGGGATTGTTCAAATGATCTTCTTTTTGCTGTTGACAAAGGGGGAGATATGACTTTATGTGTCATTGTGTGTCTAGTTGTGTGTCTAGATGTGAGTCTAGATTGTCAAATTTACTTTGTCTACGTGTCCTCAGTGTCTTTATCCTTTTTTTGAGTCTCTCATGTAATTAGTGCTATTGTTTTTGAAAGACACATCAAACGAATTGACTGAATGAAATCTGTGCGATGATAGCCTTGCATGCAATATCAAATGAATTTTATAATCTGTTGTTTGTCACAATGACTCATGGTTGTCATCATCAAAAAGGGGGAGAATGTTGTGCATCCCTTGGTTTTGATGATGACAATAGGATATGTTTGATTAATCAAGTTCTATCTTATTTCATAACAAATACAAGTGGTTTGATTGTTCCTTCAAAGTATTGGACTCATTCAATTTACCTCTGATAAGTTAAGTAATTTCAGGTCCACTGAAATCCAAGTGGAATCAACAAATCAGAAGAAGTGTCAAAGGCCGCTTGTCGACCAGGGAAGTGGTTATGGTCGACCAACGAACTCAACCAGAAAAGCATCAGATCATCTGTCTTCTGGAAGCATCTTGGCTGTCGACCAAAGCCCCGCCTCTGGTCGACCACAGAAAAGACAGAGGCAACAGACAGAACTGCTGGCCATCTGGAAACTGCTCCCTGTCGACCAGCGACCAGGCTGTGGTCGACCAACGGGCGACGTGAGTTTCAGCCAGAAGAACCGGCCGTCTGGGGACTGCCCATTGTCGACCAGCGACAGGGTCATGGTCGACCACGGGTTTATATATCGTCCAAAACCGAACTCTAACCGAATTCTGTTTTGGTTCCTTAAAACCTGCAGATGGTTGTTGCAGGTTGTTGGGCTGCTCAGGAGATAAGCTTCCGCACGGGAATCAAGGAAACAATCTTGCTTAGAAGTGGTCAAACTCGTTCTAACGATTGGATTTAAACCGATCCCTGTTTTCTAGCAGATTGGCGCTCGATCTGAAAATTGAGCGGGAAGAACTTTATTCTTGAAAATAAAAAGAGCTATATGAAGAATATAAGGCAACTAATCACGAAGAAGGAAGCGGTGAGAGAGCACGGAATAGAAGCCAAGGAAGATACACACAGAAGAGGAAGAAGGAGCTCTCCACCAATCAAAAATCTGCAGAAAGGTTAAAGGCAATCTCGTTGCTGCAGAAGGAAGACTTAGCTCAAGACTGTGTGATCTCCAGCAGCAGAACAATCGAAGGCAACTGACTGGAAGATCAACAGGGAGTCTAGGCTTCTTCATAAGCGTGATCAAGTCCCAGGCTGAACACCTATTCTTCTACACACGCCAATATTCAGTCCTGTCTTTTCATCACCTGTTCTTATCATCTTTTCATTTCTGATTACAATTATTGTCAAGCTGTGAGGCAGCAGAATCAAGCTGTGTGTCAGCAGGTACAAGCTGTGTGTCAGCTGTGTTTTGGTTGAGATCAGAGATTCTCATAGTGAAGCCTTGCTTGAGTTAAGCAAGGGGTGGATGTAAGTCTCAGGAAGAGACTGAACCACCTTAAAAATCCTTTCTTGTGGTGTGCTTGTGTGTGTTTGATTACCTATACGTATGCTTGCATCTTTACTATCCGCATTAGTTCTATGATTCATTAATTACCAGTAGCTCATCTGGTCGATAGTCAGTAAATTATCAAAAAGGGGGAAAGATCTATTCACCCCCCCTCTAGATCTATTCAGTCCGTATCCAACACTAATGGTGGACGGTCGCGCCAGCGGACAAGGTAGCGCTGGTACACCCTGCTCCGTGTAGTGGTCACCTGCTCATCCAGTATCATCTCAATATGCTCGTGCGGTACTCTCGAGGCTATGGGACGCACAGGGGTGGGCTCACTCTCAATGGGGGGAGAAGGCTCGAAAGGGTCACTAGAAATCGCTGTGGGTTCCTTGTAGGCCACTAGGTCTGCCACATTAAAAGTTGAGCTAATCCCATATTCGAGAGGTAAGTCCACAACATAAGTATTGGAGCCAATCTTCCGCAAGATTGGGAAGGGTCCATCATTACGGGCTTACAACTTTTTAACGGCTCCCGAGGGGAGTCGTTCGGGTCGAACCCGTACCATAACCATGTCACCTTCTTAGAATTCATGGTGACGCCGATGCGAATCCGCCAATTTTTTATAAGTCTCATTACTGAGGTTGATTTACTTGCTAATTGACTCATGTAGACTCTTGACATGCTGTGCAAACTCCTCAGCTGACTTGGATGTTCTAGACTCGAGGGGAAGGGGAATGAGATCCACAGGTTTCCTAGGTTTGTAGCCATGCACGACCTCAAATGGACTCATACCGATGGACCTATTGATGGAGCTGTTATATGCAAATTCGGCTCTGGGCAAAAGAAGATCCCAGGTGCCGGAATGTTCCCCTACGAGACACCTTAACAAATTCCCTAAACTTCTATTGACGACCTCAGTTTGCCCATCAGTTTGGGGGTGATAGGCGGTGGAAAACTTCAGTTTGGTGCCAACTAGGTGCCAAAGTATCTTCCAAAAATAGCTAGTGAACCGGACATTTCGGTCAGACACGATGGTTTGGGGAAGACCATGTAGACGCACGACTTCATCAAAGAATAAATGGGCTACTCTAGATGCATCAAATATTTTGGAACATGCAATGAAGTGAGCCATCTTAGAGAACCTATCAACGACAACAAAGATGGAATCATGCTTGTGAGCAGTGCGTGGTAACCCAAGGATAAAATCCATACTCACATCAACCCATGGTTGATCAGGAACGGGGAGAGGAGTGTAGAGACCAGTGTTCTGTTTGACCTGTTTGGCCATCGTGCACGTCCTACACTGGGCTACAATCTTGGCCACATCTCTCTTCAGGCCAAGCCAATAGAAGTGCTCCTCCACAGAATGGATGGTCTTGTTGCGGCCAAAGTGACCAGCAAGACCTCCAGCATGCATTTCCCATATCAGGAAGTCCCGAACAGAAGTCCTCGGGACACAAAGTTGCTGCCCTTGAAATAGAAAATCATCCTGAAGTAGAGAGTCAGAAAAGACTGTCGAGGGTCCAGCGGACAGAGCAGAGTAGGCAGGGCCAAAATCAAGACACTCTCCATAGACTTCCTTCATGCGGTCAAATCCGGTGACCTCTACCCGAACAATGGAAAGAAGGGAGACCCTTCGACTCAAGGCGTCGGCCACCTTATTGTCCTTTCTAGCCTTATGTTTTAGGACAAAGGTGAAGGACTGGAGGAATTCTACCCACCGACCATGCCTTGGGTTTAAGCCATTCTAAGAGTTAAGGAATTTCAAAGCCTCGTGATCCGAGTATAAGACGAACTCTTGTGGTAAGAGATAGTGTCTCTAGTGTTTGAGAGCTTGGACCATGGCATAAAACTCATTATCATTGGTGGAGTATCGAAGCTTTGCATCAGAAAGCTTCTCGCTGAAATAAGCCACAGGGTGGCTTTCCTGGCTAAGCACTCCACGTATTCCAACGCCAGATACATCACAAGAAACCTCAAAGACTTTGGAAAAGTCTGGTAGGCGGAGGACAGGGGCTTTGGTCATAAGCTCCTTTATGGCAAGAAAAGTCTGGGAGACAGCTTTGGTCCACTCAAAATTCTCCTTACAGATGCAATCCGTAATGGGTGCTATAATGGTGCTAAAGCCCTGAATGAAGCGTTTGTAGAAGGTGGCTAGCCCGTGAAAACTACGAACATCCTGGACATTCTGGGGCTCCGGCTAGCCTACTATAGCTCGGACCTTTGATGGGTCCACAGACACTCCTTGACTAGAAACCACAAATCTAAGGAAAGTGACCCGGTCTGTCATGAATTCACATTTCTTGAGATTGGCGAACATGGTTTCTCTCCTCAAAGTCTCACAGACTTCCCTCAAATGATGGATGTGGTCCTGAGGGTTGTGGCTATAGATGAGAATGTCGTCAAAGTAGACGACAACAAAGCGACCAATGAGGGGTCGAAGGATTTTCGTCATAAGCCGCATGAATGTGCTGGGGGCATTGGATAGCCCAAACGGCATGACGAGCCACTCATACAGACCTTCTTTGGTTTTGAAGGCTGTCTTCCACTAGTCTCTTGGTCGAATCCGAACCTGGTGGTATCCACTTTTCAAGTCAATCTTGGAAAAGATAGTGGCTCCACTCATCATGTCAAGCATGTCATCAGGACGGGGAATGGGAAACCTATACTTGACAGTGATCTTATTGATGGCGCGGCTGTCAACACACATCCGCCATATGCCATCCTTCTTGGGTGTGAGCAAGGCAGGGACCGCACATGGGCTCTTGCTTACCCTGAGGAAACTTTTGTGGATAAGGTCCTCGACAATCCTCTGGAGCTCAGCATGCTCCTTGGGGTTTAACCTGTAGTGGGGAAGGTTGGGTAGGGTGGACCCAGGGACAAGATCAATGGCGTGTTGAACATCACGCATATGAGAGAGTGTTGAAGGTAAGTCTTCCGGGAAGATATCTTGGAAGTCATGCAAGATTGCCCGGACTTCAGGTGGGATGGAGACTTGGGACTCCTCAGGGGTAATGGTGACGACAACAGCCCAAACAGGGGCACCCTCGGTAACCTCTCTAGTCATCTCACGAACACCTATAAAGTTAAGGCGCCTAATCGGGTCATGGTCAACCTTAGGGGCCTTAGGGATGGATATGACAGGTGTAGGAGGGGAGGGAATGGGAAGCTTCCCTTTGGTGGGGGTTGGCGCATTCTCCTGAATTTTGGGGGATGCAGCGGGTGTGGAGGTAGGACTCTTTCTCGTGGCCACCTTTGGGGGTGTTGGGAGCAACTAAATCCTCTTCCCATTGTGGGAGAAGGAACACTCATTGGACCGATCGAATGTAGTAAGGTCTACATCGTAGATCCATGGCCGTCCTAAGATGATGCCCCCGACCTTCATAGGCACTACATCGCATAGGATTTGTCCTTGGTAAGACTGGAACTGGATGGGAATGACACATGTAGTGGTGACTGGGATAGACGTGTCGTCAACCCAAGTCACATTGTATGGCCTCGGATGAGGATGGGTAGGTAGACCTAGACGGGATACAAAGTCTGAAGAGACTGCATTGATACAGCTCCCGTTGTCAAAGATCACCTTGTAGGGTTGAGTTTTGACCATGATGTAGGCTTGGAAGATGGAGGTTCGACGCCAATCGTCCTCCTGTGGGTGTGCGAGGATGCAGCGAACTACACCTAGTCTTCCCTTGTTTGAACTTTTGGTAATTTCCCCCACTTGCATGTACTGGACATGCATTCCATCATACCCTGCATCTAATTCCTCAAACTGGACAATGAGATCAGGGTCAGGCTCATATCTCTCAAGGGTTTCTCCTTCCTAAGGTGGAAGCTCCATGGACTGGGGGTCGGTGATGACCAAGGCTCGGGTGGGGCAATTGGTGGCAATATGCCCTACATTATGACACCTGAAGCATCGAACTCCCGAGATAGGGGCTGGTTGGGAGGTGCTAGGGATGACCCCTTTTCCCTTGTCATCTCTCGTCTCAACTGGTGGAGTATACTCCAGTCTAGGCACAGCAGCGGGTGCAGGTAAAGGGTTCCTTGGGAAAGGAGCAGTAGGGGCAACGGCCCTAAGTGGGGTAGCAGTAGGGACGTAGGAGGTGGAGGGGCCATGTAACGACCCGAGAATCCGATTACCGGGAAGGCCTGATAACTCGAGACTCGCACCGCCACCCACGAGCCCGAAGACTCGGAAGGGTTAAAAGGATGGTGTGGAGACTACACAAGTATCACAAATAATTGCAGAAATTAAACAGGAAATAAATTAACCTTTTACATGGTCCGCAATAGAAATAACAACAACAGCAACAGTAGTCCACGACTAGTACAGTGACAAGAAAGGAAAGTACAGCTACACGGGGCATACCCCGGCTCTGACCTCTGGCACTACCTCTGGGCACCCGCACCACGCTGTGCTCCTGACGCGCTCCCCGAAGGTGGCGCCTCACCTGAAACACGGTGAAAACACGCAGGGAATGAGTCTCGGGACAAGACTCAGTAGGGATCACTCGAACCCTACCTCGTAAAACGAGAAACCACTACTCTAGCGGTAGGAAAGTACCTCGGAAAGGAAAGCCCTGTACTCTACAGAACTAGACCCTACGGCACGCATACCGACACACGTGCCACGATACGAGAAGACCGAAACTCAACGGTCAAACCGCCAAAACCCGAAGGTCGGAAACACACGACTGACAGTCTGTCACTCCGTACTCGACAGGAGTACCACCCACTAGAAGCACATCCGGTAGCGTCCCCTGACGTCTTACACCGCGCCGCAGGTGAGCCGCCTGACGTGGTAGGTCCTACCCGAGGCGTAAACACCGTACAAGTAACCACAAACAAGTGACTAGCTAGGGTCACGCCCGTCGACGTGGGTCCAACCGCCCCCAACCACGTGTGCACACACAGACCGCGCGTCCCTGGTCTGGCCCTCTGACCGGTTTTCCCCTCAGCCGGACTCTGGCTGCAAGACGTGGGGCCCAACGGTAACCGGTCCACAAACCGTCTCTAAAGGTCGGCCCGTACACCACTCCCTGGTGCGACTAGCACACGCGTACTAGTAGGCTACGACTAGTGGAGGGTCACTGAAAGAGTAGACTCTCAAACCAACGGAAAACGATGTCCGAACCCGACGAAGTACGGGGGCCGTCCCACGTACCATCACCCTCGCACGGTGACCGCAGTCGGAAGAAAACGGACACACTGCCCACGGCCAAACACATGACCAAGGCAACCGAAATCTCCGGACACCCGAAGACACGGTCACGGAACTCCACGGGGTGCCCAGGACACACACACGGCCCAAGGGGAACGCCCGACAACGAAAAAGATCGCGCTAGGGACACCTAGCGCGACAAGGAAGAACGCGCTACGGTCCCCTAGCGCGACTTGGAAGATCGCGCTAGGACTCCCTAGCGCGACAGGGAAGATCGCGCTAGGGAACCCTAGCGCGATAAGGACCATCGAGCTAGGTCCTCCTAGCGTGACAAGGCTAATCGCGCTAGGACCCCATAGCGCGACACGAACCGCCCTACTGTTCATCTTCTCCGATGAACGCGCCCCGTCGGGGCAGCGCGACACTCAAGAACGCGCTACTGGAGTATAGCATGTTCTCAGTCCGCGGCCGAAAACGGTAGAAACGCCCAAAAATTCCAACCACGCCCCCATACCTCCACAGGAGAGGGGGAAAACAAAGGGGAAGACCCCTGGGGACCCCTAGCATGATTCTAGGCCACCAAAACACGAATCCGAGCATCAAATCCATAGATCGGGCGAGCTCTCCCCGAATCATGGAAAAACCCCAAAATGCTCAAACAATCCCCTCTCGGCCTCCCCGCGGCCTACAAATCACCGGAATTGAACGGCAAGAGGCTAAGGCACGTCACCCTACCTCAATGGAGCGAATGCTCCGCCGAATCACCCACGGATCGCGAAGAACGCTTTACGCTTCACGAACTCCCCACGCTTCCCACGCTCGCCGCACACCCACGAGATCGCCTCGCCGTCGCCCACGCGTCCGCGCCGTCGCCCTGCCGCCGTCAACAGTCGGAGAGGGGTCCGCCGTGCCCGAATGGGAGAGAGGGAGAGAGAGGAGTGCGGTCACGGTTGGGGAAGGAAGGAGAAAGAAGAAGAAGAAAGAGAAAGAGGAAAAGAAAAAGAAAATGAATTAGGGCTATATAGAAAATCCAAATTTTCGGAAAAATACCGAAAAATAGAAAAATACATTTCCGGAATCCTCGGAACGCACCGATCGCAATGGCACCACTCGTGCCCGGGTGAACCGCCCGGTTCGCCCGCAGCGAGCTTCCGAAGAAAAAGCCGAAACACACACCGGAAATCGGAAAATACGCGCGGAAAAGCCGCGGAACGCCTCCGGGCCTCCGAAACGACTCCGGATCGCGCCGATCCGAACACGAAAGATGTCCGAAACAAAATTTTGGACAAAACAGAGCCAGACGCTCCGAAAACCAGATCCGGGACCCACGAAGAAGGATCCGAAAGGTCCGGGATATTACAGCCCTCCCCCCATAAGGAATTTCGTCCTCGAAATTGAGAATAACCCAAGGGGAAAGAAGAGGAAGACTCACTCAAACAGATACGGGAACTGCTGACGCATCTCGTCCTCACGTTCCCACGAAGCCTCACCACCAGAGTGTCACTGCCACACGACCTTTACCAAGGGAATGACCTTATTTCGCAGGCGCTGCTCTCGCCTATCCTCCACGCGGATCGGAAACTCTGGGAGAGAAAGGTCTGGAGTCACCTCAGGCCAAACAGAAAACTCGAGCACATGAGAGTCATCGGGCATATACTTCCGCAACATCGAGACGTGGAACACGTCATGCACCGACGCCAACTCGGGAGGTAACTGCAACCGGTAAGCAACCTCACCGATGCGCTCCACGATCGCGAAAGGACCAATGTAGCGGGGACTCAGCTTCCCACGCCGTCCAAAACGCATCACCCCCTTCATCGGAGAAACTCTCAAGAATACATGATCGCCCACGGCGAACTCGAGGGGCTGCCTCCTACGGTCAGCATAGCTCTTCTGCCGACTCTGGGCCGCCAACATATTCTGACGAACCAGGTGCACAACGTCCACACATTGCTGCACCAACTCCGGTCCCGTCAAAACACGCTCACCCACCTCAAACCAATCAAGCGGAGTCCTACAAGGATGCCCATACAATGCCTCATAAGGAGCCATGCCGATGCTCGAATGATAGCTGTTGTTATAGGCAAACTCCACCAACGGTAGGTGATGAATCCAACTCCCCTGCCACTCCAGGCAGCAGGATCTCAGCATGTCCTCCAAAGTCTGAATGGACCTCTCAGACTGACCATCTGACTGAGGATGATACGCTGAGCTAAACGCCAACTCCGTGCCAAGAGCTCGCTGGAAACTCCTCCAGAACCCCGAAGTGAAGCACGGATCCCGATCCGACACGATCAAAATGAGAATCCCATGCAACGGCACGATCCACTCCACATAAAGACGAGCCAACTTAGACACGCTCCAGCTGACCTTGACCGGTAACAACCGCGTCACCTTCGTCAGCCGATCCACCAGCAACCAAATACTGTCCTGACCACTCGGGGTCCTCGGCAACCCCACCACAAAATCCGTGGTCACATGATCCCACTTCCAAGTAGGAACATCCAAGGGCTGAAGAGTACCTTCTGGTCGCTGATGCTCCGCCTTCACCTGCTGACAGATCAGGCACCTGGCCACAAATTCGGCAACATCTCTCTTCATGCCAGGCCACCAGAACTGCATCCGCAAGTTCCGATACATCTTCGTCGCACCCGGGTGTACGGTGTACCTGCTCCTATGAGCCTCGCGCAGCACCGCACGACAAATCTGCTCCTCGGCTGGGACGTATAACCTGCCACGAAATCTCGCAGCACCGTCCTCGCCGAGCTCCACATCAGCCATCGCAAGAATCCGGGGCAACTCAGGGTCCGCATGCTGAGCCTCTGTCACCTGACGACGGATAGCAGGAGTGACAGTCAGACTCGCAAGCACAGCCAACCCTGGCTCCTGAGGAATCTTGAGCCTTAAAGAAACTTCGGGCACTTGTTCCCAGAGCCTCCACTTCCTCAACATCAAGGTACTGATCACAACCTTTCGACTCAAGGCATCGGCGACGACATTCATCCTGCCCGGCTGATAAGACAGGGTGAAGTCATAGTCTTTCATGAACTCCATCCAACGGCTTTGTCTGAGGTTAAGATCCTTTTGCGAGAACACATACCTCAAACTCTGATGGTCAGTGAACACCTCGAACTTCTCGCCGTACAGATAATGCCTCTAGATCTTCAGCGCGAAGATCACCGCCGCCAACTCCAGGTCATGGGTGGGGTAGTTCTCCTCATGGGGCTTTAGCTGCCGAGATGCATAAGCCACCACTCTACCATGCTGCATCAGAACAGCACCCAATCCGACGCCGGAAGCATCTGTACACACCACAAAACCTCCCGATCCAGAAGGTAAAACCAACACCGGAGCCGAGGTGAGCAATCTCTTCAGTTCCCTGAAGCTCTGCTCACACTCCTCGGACCAGACGAAAGGCACATCCTTCCGCGTGAGCCTAGTCATCGGGGTCGCAATGCGGGAAAAATCCTGGATAAACCGACGATAATAACCCGCAAGCCCCAAGAAACTCCGGATCTCCGTCACCGACCTCGGCCTCGGCCACTGCATCACTGCCTCGACCTTGGCGGGGTCCACGGAAATGCCATCACCAGAAATCACGTACCCTAGAAAGTGCACCTCGCTGAGCTAAAACTCGCACTTGCTGAGCTTCGCATACAACTGGTGACCTCGCAACGTCTGCAGCACCACACCCAAATGGTACGCATGCTCCTCAGCAGACTACGAATAAACAAGGATGTCGTCCACGAAGATGACCATGAACTGGTCCAAATACGGATGAAACACCCTCTGCATCAAGTCCATGAAGGCTACAGGGGCATTGGTGAGCCCAAACGGCATCACCAGAAACTCATAATGCCCGTACCTCGTACTGAACGCAGTCTTCTCCAAATCGGACTCGCGAATTCTCAGCTGATAGTAACCGGACCGCAAATCAATCCGCGAGAACACTCGCGCAGACTGCAGCTGGTCGAACAAATCATCAATCCGCGGTAACAGATACTTGTTCTTAATGGTCACTTCATTCAGCTGCCGATAGTCAATGCACAACCGCAGACTACCGTCCTTCTTCTTCACAAACAACACGGGCGCACCCCAAGGGGAAAAACTAGGACGAATATACCCCTTGGCCAAAAGTTCCTGCAACTGCGCCCTCAGCTCCCTCAGCTCAGCGGGGGCCATTCGGTAGGGAGCCTTCGCCAAAGGTCCCGTACCAGACACAACCTCGATCACGAAATCGATCTCCCACTGGGGAGGTAATCCAGGCAACTCCTCGGGAAAAACGTCGGGAAACTCGCATACCACCGCAATGTCCTCGACATCCGGCTCCATCCGGTCAGACACAACCACTGACGCGAGAAAACCCTGACAACCAGAATTAAGCAACCGACGAGCTCGAATAGCAGAGATAAGGAATCGAGAAGAGGTGGAACGAATACCTTAGAAATAGAAGGTCCTCTTGCTCGGATGCTGGAAGTAGACCCTCTTCATTCCACAATCCACCACCGCTCCATGGGTCTCGAGCCAATCCATGCCTAGAATCACATCGTAATCCCGAAGCTGCAACGCATACAACCTGCCTGGCATACTCCGCCCATCGATCCAAACCGGAACCTGATCGAAGCAATACGGAGTGATCATAAAGTCACCCGAAGGTAACTCCACTGCCAAATCACAGAATAACTGGGTCACCGGCTCCTCGATGCTCGACGCAAAATCCTCCGAAATAAACGAATGAGACGCGCCAGAGTCGAACAAAACCCGAGCCGCACAACCCAAAATCTGAACGGTACCTTCCACGAGCTGCGACGCCACTGCCTCTGCCCTGGTCAAGTGCGTGATCTGGCCTCGAGCCCTCTGCCTGCCTCCCATGCTGGCTGACCTGGGTAGTGGCGGATACTGTCCCTGCTGCTGCTGCTGCCTCTGCTGCTGCGGAACCTGCTGCTGCTGAGGAAACTGCTGCTGCGGCGGTCTCTGAGGACAGTCACGCGCCATATGCCCTGGCTGGTCACACCGAAAACAGATGATCGGTGCCGTGCACTGCCTGCCTGGGTGGGTCCCACCACACCGTGGACAAAGTCCCCGCGATCCACCCACTGATCCCTGACGCTGCAAAGGAATCGGCTGCGGTACACTGCCCGATGAAGCTTGCCCCTGATCCCTAGACTTCTTCTTGCCGAACCCTCTCTTGAAGAACTTCTTGACCTTCGAGCCGAAGGACGCAGATCCTGTCACCGAAGCTGCCGATGCCGGTACTCCTGAACCACCCGACGCATGCTGGAAGAAACCCTGCTGTTGGGTAGCCGACTGCTGGCTGCGACCTGACAAGGACTGCCCCTGGCTGATCGGTCCTCGAGTCCTCTGCATATCCATCTCCAGGGAAATCGCAACACGAGACGCCGTCTCTTGATCAGTGGCCCCATTCGCGATCAAATGGTGCCTCAGCTCCAGCCTCAAGCCCTGCACAAACTGCGCGGTCCTCACCCTCTCATGCTCCATGATGTGAGGTGCATACCGACCCAGCTCGACAAATCGGGCCCTGTACTGCAACACGGAAATGTCACCCTGCACCAGCTCCAGAAACTCCCGCATCCGCTGCGTGGCAACAATATCTGGATAGTACGTACGCTCGAAAGCACCGACAAAGTCATCCCACTCGATCTGCTCAAGTGGACGAAGCTGAAAGGACGTCTTCCACTCGGAAGACCACCACCTCCGAGCCGTACCCTGCAACTGGTTGTAGGCCAACACCACTCTGTCCTCGGCAGCAGTCTTCGCGGAACTGAACACCCGCTCCATCTCATCGAGCCAGTCACGAGCCGCATCAGGGTCTGCCTGGCCGCTAAAGTAAGGTGGATGGAACTGCATGAAGTCCCTCACCGCTCGGCCTGGCCCACCCCTGGCTGACGAGCCCTCACCAGCCTCTCCGCCGAACTGCTGAGACATGAGCTGGTACATGCCACGGAAGAAATCCTCGGCCCCCGGCGGCCTCGGTAGCTCCCGGAACTCTGCTATGCTCCTCCTGGTCCCTCTGGACCCCCTGCTGGATCTCCTGACCTCCAGCCGACTGCCCCTGCTGAGAGCGAGAACTCCTCCTCGGCGCCATCCTCGCTCCTGAAGTAAAAGACAGAGAACACGAAAACGGCAAGGTCAAAATAAACACACGGTGCCCAATGCCAGCGTCACCTGTACATCATCGTTGTGGACTAGTGGACCACTACAATTACCTATGATTCCCATGTAATTCCACAACCGCGCTCTGATACCAGCTGTAACGACCCGAGAATCCGATTACCGGGAAGGCCCGATAACCCGAGACTCGCACCGCCACCCACGAGCCCGAAGACTCGGAAGGGTTAAAAGGATGGTGTGGAGACTACACAAGTATCATAAATAATTGCAGAAATTAAACAAGAAATAAATTAACCTTTTACATGGTCCGCAATAGAAATAACAACAGCAACAACAGTAGTCCACGACTAGTACAGTGACAAGAAAGGAAAGTACAGCTACACGGGGCATACCCCGGCTCTGACCTCTGGCACTACCTCTGGGCACCCGCACCACGCTGTGCTCCTGACGCGCTCCCCGAAGGTGGCGCCTCACCTGAAACACGGTGAAAACACGCAGGGAATGAGTCTCGGGATAAGACTCAGTAGGGATCACTCGAACCCTACCTCGTAAAACGAGAAACCACTACTCTAGCGGTAGGAAAGTACCTCGGAAAGGAAAGCCCTGTACTCTACAGAACTAGACCCTACGGCACGCAAATCGAGACACGTGCCACGGTACGAGAAGACCGAAACTCAACGGTCAAACCGCCAAAACCCGAAGGTCGGAAACACACGACTGACAGTCTGTCACTCCGTACTCGACAGGAGTACCACCCACTAGAAGCACAGCCGGTAGCGTCCCCTGACGTCTTACACCGCGCCGCAGGTGAGCCGCCTGACGTGGTAGGTCCTACCCGAGGTGCAAACACCGTACAAGTAACCACAAACAAGTGACGAGCTGGGGTCACGCCTAGGGCTGTCAATGGGCCGGGCCCGGGCCGGGCTTAGGTCGGCCCGGCCCGGGCCCGACTTATCAAGAGTAAGGCCCGAGCCCGGTCCGGGCCCGACCTATGTCGGGCCGGGCCGGGTCGGGCCCGACATTATGTAAAAAATTCAAAGCCCGACTAAGGTCCGGCCCGGCCCGACTACTTAAATAAAATAATAAAAATAATAAAAATTAATAGATTTAATACTATAAAACTTATAATCTCACTAAATAAATTAAAATTTTGATATTAATTACACAATTTATGTGAAAAGAGAATTTTAAAATTTCTAATTAGGTAAAATAACATAAGTTTGACTAAATAATTTTTAAAATTTGAAGTGAGAATTAAAAAAGGGATCGGGCCGGGCCGGCCCGCGGGCCGAACTTAAAGCCCGAGCTCGGCCCGCGAGTCTAGTCGGGCCGGGCTTTTAGGCCCGACTAAAAACCCGCGGGCCAGAAAAGACCTTGCGGCCCGGCCCGAAATCGGGCCAAGCCCGCGGGCCTGTCGGGCCGGCCAGGCCCATTGACAGCCCTAGTCACGCCCGTCGACGTAGGTCCAACCGCCCCCAACCACGTGTGCACACACAGACCGCGCGTCCCTGGTCTGGCCCTCTGACCGGTTTTCCCCTCAGCCGGACTCTGGCTGTAAGACGTGGGGCCCAACGGTAACCGGTCCACAAATCGTCTCTAAAGGTCGGCCCGTACACCACTCCCTGGTGCGACTAGCACACGCGTACTAGTAGGCTACGACTAGTGGAGGGTCACTGAAGGAGTAGATTCTCAAACCAACGGAAAACGACGTCCGAACCCGATGAAGTACTGGGGCCGTCCCACGTACCATCACCCTCGCACGGTGACCGCAGTCGGAAGAAAACGGACACACTGCCCACGGCCAAACACATGACCAAGGCAACCGAAATCTCCGGACACCCGAAGACACGGTCACGGAACTCCACGGGGTGCCCAGGACACACACACGGTCCAAGGGGAACGCCCGACAACGGAAAAGATCGCGCTAGGGACACCTAGCGCGACAAGGAAGAACGCGCTAGGGTCCCCTAGCGCGACTTGGAAGATCGCGCTAGGACTCCCTAGCGCGACAGGGAAGATCGCGCTAGGGAACCCTAGCGCGATAAGGACCATCGAGCTAGGTCCTCCTAGCGTGACAAGGCTAATCGCGCTAGGACCCCATAGCGCGACACGAACCGCCCTACTGTTCATCTTCGCCGATGAACGCGCCCCGTCGGGGCAGCGCGACACTCAAGAACGCGCTACTGGAGTATAGCATGTTCTCAGTCCGCGGCCGAAAACGGTAGAAACGCCCAAAAATTCCAACCACGCCCCCATACCTCCACAGGAGAGGGGGAAAACAAAGGGGAAGACCCCTGGGGACCCCTAGCATGATTCTAGGCCACCAAAACACGAATCTGAGCATCAAATCCATAGATCGGGCGAGCTCTCCCCGAATCATGGAAAAACCCCAAAATGCTCAAACGATCCCCTCTCGGCCTCCCCGCGGCCTACAAATCACCGGAATTGAACGGCAAGAGGCAAAGGCACGTCACCCTACCTCAATGGAGCGAATGCTCCGCCGAATCACCCACGGATCGCGAAGAACGCTTTAAGCTTCACGAACTCCCCACGCTTCCCACGCTCGCCGCACAGCCACGAGATCGCCTCGCCGTCGCCCACGCGTCCGCGCCGTCGCCCTACCGCCGTCAACAGCCGGAGAGGGGTCCGCCGCGCCCGAATGGGAGAGAGGGAGAGAGAGGAGTGCGGTCACGGTTGGGGAAGGAAGGAGAAAGAAGAAGAAGAAAGAGAAAGAGGAAAAGAAAAAGAAAAAGAATTAGGGCTATATAGAAAATCCAAATTTTCGGAAAAATACCGAAAAATAGAAAAATACATTTCCAGAATTCTCGGAACGCACCGATCGCAATGGCACCACTCGTGCCCGGGTGAACCGCCCGGTTCGCCCGCAGCGAGCTTCGGAAGAAAAAGCCGAAACACACACCGGAAATAGGAAAACACGCGCGGAAAAGCCGCGGAACGCCTCCGGGCCTCCGAAACGACTCCGGATCGAGCCGATCCGAACACGAAAGATGTCCGAAACGTAATTTCGGACACAACAGAGCCAGACGCTCCGAAAACCAGATCCGGGACCCACGAAGAAGGATTCGAAAGGTCCGGGATATTACAGGCAAGGTGTAACGACCCGAGAATCCGATTACCGGGAAGGCCCGATAACCCGAGACTCGCACCGCCACCCACGAGCCCGAAGACTCGGAAGGGTTAAAAAGGATGGTGTGGAGACTACACAAGTATCACAAATAGTTACAGAAATTAAACAGTTATAACATTAAGCAGGAAATAAATTAACATTTTACATGGTCCACAATAGAAATTAACAACAATGACAATAGTCCACGACTAGTACAGTGACAAGAAAGAAAAGTACAGCTACACGGGACATACCCCGGATCTGACCTCTGGCACTACCTCTGGGCAGCCGCACCACGCTGCACCCCAGATGCGCTCCCCCGGGGTGGCGCCTCACCTGAAACACGGTGAAAACACGCAGGGAATGAGTCTCGGAACAAGACTCAGTAGGGATCACTCGAACCCTACCTCGTAAAACGAGAAACCACTACACTAGCGGTAGGAGAGTACCTCGGAAACGGAAGCCCCGTACTCTACAGAACAAAGGTCCCATGGCACGTAAACCGACACACGTGCCACGGTAAGAAGACCGAAACTCAACGGTCAACCCGACAAAACCCGAAGGTCGAAGACACCTGACTGACAGACTGCCACTCCGTACTCGACAGGAGTACCACCCACTAGAAGCACAGTCGGTAGCGTCCCCTGACGTCTTACGCCGCGCCGCAGGTGAACCGCGTGGCGTGGTAGCTCCTACCAGAGACGCGAACACCGTACAAGTAACCACAAACAAGTGACTAGCTGGGGTCACGCCCGTCGACGTGCGTCCACTGTCCCCAACCACGTGTGCACACACAGACCACGCGTCCTAGGTCTGACCCTCTGACTGGTTTTCCCCTGGCACTGGACTCTGATCAGACGAGGGGCCCGACGGTAATCTGTCTAAACCGTCCTCAGGGTAAGCCCGTACACCACTCTCTGATGCGATCAGCACACGCGTACTGATAGGCTACGACTAGTGGAGGGTCACAAAGGAGTTGACTCTCGAGTCAACGGAAAACAACGTCCGAATCCGACAACGTGTGGGAATCACCCCACGCACCAGCCCCGTCGCACGGTGGCCACAGTCGGAGTAAAAATGGGGTTGCCACCCTCATGGGGCAACCAGGCATGTGACGGTCCACCCTAGGGCCGTCACAAGCAAGTAACGGTCTAGGCGAGACCGTTACATGCGCCTAACAGTTCAAAACAGACCATCACACGGTCAGAGGGGAAAGGGATGTAACGGCCTGGTCCAGGCGCGTTACAAGAATGTAACGAGCTTGGCCCCATGCGTTACACACCCCCCCCACGCTCCCAAAGCCAAAAGAGATGTAACGGCCCAGCCCGGCGCGTCACACGCAAGTAACGCGCCTGGCCCAGCGCGTTACATGGCCCTCACACTTGGAGTGAAAACAGGAAGTAACGCGCCTGCCCCAGTGCGTTACACGCATGTAACGGGCCTAGCCTGGTCCGTTACATGGCCTGACCCCCCAACGGTCACAAACCAACGGTCGAAAGTCCGAGACGGCCCTACCCAAGCGCGTCATAGGCAAATGGCGGTCTATCGTGAGGCCGTTACAGCCCCCGACCCCCAAAAATACTACTCAGGAATGTAACGCACCACTTTAGGGGCGTCACAAGCATGTGACGGTCACTGGAGTGACCGTTACACACTCCCGAGCACGCTACGGCGGGAAAATCCCAAAAACTTCGACCACGCCCCCGTGCCTCCACCGGAGAGGGGGAAAACAAAGGGGAAGACCCCTGGGGACCCCTAGCATGCATCTAAGCCATCCAAACGCGAAATCGCGGGCTAAAACCATAGATCGGGCGTGTAACGACCCGAGAATCCGATTACCAGGAAGGCCCGATAACCCGAGACTCGCACCGCCGCCCACGAGCCGGGAGGGCTCGGAAGGGCTAAAAGGAGTGTGGAGGCACAAAGAAATAGGAAATAAAGCAGGATAACAAGCTGAAAGAAAGAACAACTACAGGTACAACAGAGTCAAGTCCAACAGAAAGTACAGTCTAAAGCAGTAAAACGTACCACACGCCAAGTGAACACTCGGCCTGGCAAACTGGCAACTGAGAACCTCCGCCCACCACCCTCGAACCGCGAGGAAGAACCGCTACACCTGAAAAGCAGGGAATGAGTCTCCAAAACAGAGACTCAGCATGGATCCCGCGGAACCCCAACCGGAAACAACGGCGGTAGCGGAAAGGAGAGCTACAACTACAGCAGGAACAGCAAACCGGTGGCCGGTCAAAAACTCGGCACTACAGCTACTCCTACTGCCAGAAGGCAGACCTCGATCACGCAGTCGAAGCTACCGAACCACGCTAGTACCACCTACCGAAGTAAGAACACACGGCAACCACGCCGTAGAGGCCTGTCCCCCGGACACAGCCGACCTGGACACGCTGTCCAAGGTGCAACCCCGACCATCCGATCGCGGGTACCGCACAACAAGACCCAACCTCGGTAAAGCCACTAGCACTAATCTCATGACGCGAAAACCAACACACGCGTCACGGCGAACCAACCGAAACTCAACGGTCAACACGACCGAAAACCCGAAGGTCAAAGTCACGGAAACTGACAGTCTGTCACTCCGTACTCGACAGGAGTACCACCCACTAGAAGCACAGCCGGTAGCGTCCCCTGACGTCTTACACCGCACCGCAGGTGAACCGCCTGACGTGGTAGGTCCTACCCGAGGCGCGAACACCGTACAAGTAACCACAAACAAGTAACTAGCTGGGGTCACGCCCGTCGACGTCGGTCCAACCGCCCCCAACCACGTGTGCACACACAGACCTTGCGTCACTAGGTCTGGTCCTCTGACCGGTTTTCCCCCGTAGCCGGACTCTGGCTACCGACGAGGGGCCTACGGTAACCGGTCCACAAATCGTCTCAAAGGTGAATGCCCGTACACCACTCCCAGGTGAGACCAGCACCTCGTACTGGTGGGCTACGACTAGTGGAGGGTCACTGAAGGAGTAGACTCTCAACTCAACGGAAAACAACGTCCGAATCCGACGACGTACGGGGACCACCCCACGTACCGGCCCCGTCGCACGGTGACCACAGTCGGAGAAGAAACGGGACTCACAGTCCACGGCCACGCACGCACCGTGCGCTAGAGTCGAGAAAACTCAAGTGGCGCTAAGCCACTGGACTCTGGACAGTCCTCCAGACGCACTACACCCAACGGTCCTTGAGTCACAAGACTCGGGGTCAAGACCGTTGTACGCAACAGCACAAGGCCGTCAATCTAATCCAATCTCTAGGTCTAAAATCACGGTAGCACAAGTACCGAGACAACTCACGAGTCGCCAAGACCACTCCCTCGGGAAGGGAACGCAGGGGACCAAGACCACCCACACGGGCCACACGGAAAACACAGAAGCACGATTCCCAGGGCAGCACACAAGCCACCACGACGATTTCCCATCTTGTAGCAAGCGGGAAACCTCCAGCCCCAGGCCGGATAACTGGACTCGCAGTCCAAGGCCAAGCACATGGCCCACATGGGAATCGCCTTCCAAAGGAAACCCATGACATGCGGGGGAGACCCCACCGCACACCCACCGATGCACGGTGGCTCTGTCATGCATAACACGAAAGCCCGGAATGCGTGGGGTCACCCGGACCCACCACACCTACGGGCATGCTAATCAAGGCAACAAGGTCCCTCCCAACACCCCAAAAACACAGACACAGAACCCATGGGGTGTCCGGGATACTCACAAGGCCGGAGGTCGACCACTGGGTCGCAACCGGGTTGACCGGAGGTCAAAACAGCGCAAACAGGAACCAGAACGTGGTAGTGGTCACCTGGTGACCGCGACCAGATAGTGGTCGACCGGGGACCGCGACCAGATGGTAGCGGTCGACCGGAGACCGCGACCATGCTGTCACGGTCACCTCACGACCGCAACTAGCCACGCGCAACCCCGCTGGTAGCGGTCGCCCGAGGACTGCGACCAGATAGTAGCGGTCATCCCTTGACCGCGACTAGACCAAAGCGGTCTATCGCACGACCGCGACGCTCGAAGGCCTCCTCGACCAAAACACAAAGGATGAACGCGGTTCTCCCAAGACCGCGACCAATGAACGCGGTTTCTGGTGGACCGCGACCATTTCGAAAAATCGAGAACGGCGGGAAAACGCCCAAAAATCCACGCCACGCCCCCAAACATCCACGGATGAGGGGGAAAACATAGGGGAAGCCCCCAAATAACCCCTAGCATGCATCTACGGCCTCGGATCGGCCAGAAACGCAATGAAACGGGAGATCGGCCCACAAGCCCTAAAACATGGATTTTGCCCAAATCACCCCGTTTGGCCCGCTCGGCTCACCGTAGCCTACGAAACTTGCGGGAAAGGAAGTGCACGAGCTGGGGGTCCATCACCCTACCTCCACCGAAGATTTCGTGCACCGTGGACGCCGATCCACGAAGAAAACGCCGTTGAAGCCTCGCCGCTCCACGAACTCACGGCCGAGCTTCACCGCGCCCTCGAGCCTCGATCCTCGACCCATCCTCGCCGTCCTCCTCGCCCGCATCGCCCCGCCTCACCCCCGCCTCGGTCCGTCGGCCGCCGGAGAGGAGAGAGTGAGAGGAGAGAGTGGGAGAAGAGAGAGAGGGTGAGAGTGAGAAATGAGAGGAAGAGAGAGGGTGGGGGGTATATATAGGAAAATCCGGAAAATCGAAAAATCTCGAAAAATAGAAAATCACACCCTCGCGATCCTCGGAACGCACCGATCGCAACGGTACCACACTCGCCTAGGTGAACGGCCCGGTTCACCCGCAACGAGGTTCCGAAGGGAAAGCCGAAACCCACGCCGGGAATCGGAAAACACACGCGGAAAAAGCCGCGGAACGCCTCCGTGCCTCCGAAACGACTCCGGATCGCGCCGATCCGAACACGAAACATGTCCGAAACGAAATTTCAGACACAACGGAGTCGGACGCTCCGAGAAACCAGATCCGGGACCCACGAACGAGGATCCAAAAAACCCGGGGCATTACAGCCCTCCCCCCTTAAAGGAATTTCGTCCTCGAAATTCAGGACCAAGCACGAAGTCATATGGGAAGAACACCGAACCAACGGACAACGCTGTCATAGCCCCAGTACAGAAACCTCGATTCTCATGAAAACACCGGTCCTGAGGGACATAGCCAGACTTACAATCACAAGCAACACCTCGCTCCTCGCGCCGAGCACACTGGCCAACAGAGCAGGCATATACCAAAGGACACAGTCCGGCATCACCTCAGACAACGTGAGAATCCACCATGGCACCGCAGCCACAATCTCGCTCACCGCGGAAACACAACCCTCGACACGAGCAACAGCTACCGATTCATCCAATGGTCGGCAGACAAATCGCACATCAGCTTCGCAGCCAGCTGACAGGTCGCACACCCTCCTCAAGGGAGCAACCAAAACAGAGCCTCCACCAGCTCAAGCAGTCCTCTCCGCAGACCGCAACCAGAACATCGGCTCAGCACCAAGAAACACCTCACACATGGCAAGCCGAAAGCCGGACATAACACTGTGCCAACTCTCGTCAGAAGACAAACTTCGACAAAGTCCAGATCCCATCCGGAAAGGCACATCACAGAAACGACCACCAAAGGTCTCGCTGGCACACGGCTCTCGCCACGCTCGAGCCCCAACAACCAGCATCTTCTGTCTCTGAAAAGACCATCCACTGGTCACCAACTGCTCGTCAACGGGAAACCTCCGCTTGCTCAGCTTCTTCCTTCTTTCCTGGTCCTCGACCGGGTCCAAAGGAAACATTCCAAACCTCGGCAAGCCATCCGTCGACTCACACACAGACTGATGCCGCATCTCGAGCTGCACTCCTCTCGGACACCGCATCCGAGCTCGAACATCGCTCCAACTCGACCCTCTCGGGGAGCACGACGAAACCAAATGACGGATCCTGGTGTCTTCAATCATCACCTCACTGACTCAGACTCACAGGGGAATCATCCCATGCTGGTCACCAAACCAGGGATAACCATTGCGACACCAACGTCCTATCAAGGACCATCCTCCGACGCCCATCTCACAAAAGGCCTCCGCCCACAGGCGTCACTCATCCATCTGGTCTCATCAAATCCTTCGATCAATGCAAGTGGACACCTGCCAATCCCGATTCCGCCCTTACCACAGAGCCACGGGACACCACCTGAACAGTGCTCACGGGTCCCTAAGCAATAAACATCTCACCGTCACAATCCGACAAGACCGTAGAACCAACAGACACTGCTGTGGTCGGTCACACGGTTAGGCTCACCAGCCACTCATAGCCGTCAACCGGGACCCATAGTCTGCCAGAGACCACTTCCCCAAAAACGATCTCATCCGAGGACACGACTGGGAACACAAGTCGGGCGCCAAGCCACCGACTCTGACCAACACGTCCTCGACCTCCGTCAGGCGACATCCTCAACAACCTCATCCAGGTCCAACACCGACGCCTGACACGGCTTCCAACACAGGAACAGGGTACTCATGCGGCGCACTAGTCAGCACTTTTCCCCAACACTCCATCCTGCCAGTGCCAACAACCATAATACCTCGAGCAACGGCACGGCAACAACACGTTTCACACCGAGGAACCCATCCTCCGATGCTCAACGCAAACTCAGGAATCCGCCCGTAGCAACCAACGCTACGATCCTGAACCAGTGGGTTATGGGCCCACCACGCTTCCGCTGCGCACTCTGATCCGCGAGCACAGCCGAGAAAGCAAACACCGCCCAACCAGCACTCGTCCTTCCGGAACAGCGCCAGCACCCTCACACGACAAGGGAATGGGCACGACTTCTCACAGGCAACCACCCTGCCAAGACAAGGAGCACGTCTCGCACGGACTTCATGGCACACAAGGCCAACCAATCCGAACACACAATGCAAGACGACGATCCTTAGCCGAACGCAATCTCTCCAACCAAAGGAGAAACCAACGCACTTCGACCAACGGAATAACTCCACGCTCGACCTGACCTCGAACCTCGCGCACGCTGGAAACAGCACCATCCAGCACCAAGGAAAACCATCGCTTCCATCAGGTCAGCGCCTCCGACACACTCGGCGAGTGTCACGTCGGACCACAATCACAGCATCTCTCGATGCATCACCGCTGCAATTCCTCGAACTACAACACGGCATGCCAAGAGCCGCAACACGAGCCATAACAACAACCGCCGATGCTCATCCTCGAGTCCCGAACTCGCCGCGGAGCCTTCACATCTCAAACCAACTCCAGGGCGAACACACCCCATTCGCACACAAGAGCGCAGGAGCAAGACTTACTGGGACACCACAGCCCAATCCTGCCTCGAAATCCATAAAACAATCGGGACCGACACGTCATTTCTGACGCCACAGAGCACGACAAGGACATCAGGCTCGACGAAACAGCCGCTCACCGAGAAGATCCTCCGCTCACCCGAGCACACTTCTCGATCAGAACACCTGCTCTGCCACCTTAAACCACGACCTGAAAACCTCAGGGGCTGGATAAATCTCAAGCTGGAGTGGCCAAAACCGACAGCAGCTCCCTCAGAGCGCGCTCACGGCCACTTAACCACGAACAGTCCTCTCCAGCCACCTGACCATGCTGCAGATTCCTCGAACGCAGCACCGCGAACTCACGCCTGCCAGCAACCTCTGCCCAACGCAGCACAACCAGGGCCACCACCGATGAGGGAGAAGGCTCTCGACCTCGATCCTTAGACCCCATGCTGGCACGAAAGCCGCGGACAGCAACCACCTTCACAGCGCCGCACAGCGCACTCAAGCTCTCAAGCGAGAAACTAGGCGGAAAGCGAACACAAAACCCTAAGCCAGCTGCCGACTGTACTGGACCTTACGGACTCTGATCACTGCAATATTTTGAATTCCTATGTACGTCCACAACCACCGCTCTGATACCAGCTGTAACGACCCGAGAATCCGATTACCGGGAAGGCCCGATAACCCGAGACTCGCACCGTCGCCCACGAGCCGGGAGGGCTCGGAAGGGCTAAAAGGAGTGTGGAGGCACAAAGAAATAGGAAATAAAGCAGGATAACAAGCTGAAAGAAAGAACAAGTATAGCTACAACAGAGTCAAGTCCAACAGAAAGTACAGTCTAAAGCAGTAAAACGTACCACACGGCAAGTGAACACTCGGCCCGGCAAGCTGGCAACTGAGAACCTCCGTCCCGCACCCTCGAACCGCGAGGAAGAACCGCTACACCAGAAAAGTAGGGAATGAGTCACCAAAATAGAGACTCAGCAGGGATCCCGCGGAACCCCAACCGGAAACAACGGCGGTAGCGGAAAGGAGAGCTACAACTACAGCAGGAACAGCAAACCGGTGGCCGGTCAAAAACTCGGCACTACAGCTACTCCTACTGCCAGAAGGCAGACCTCGATCACGGAGTCGAAGCTACCGAACCATGCTAGTACCACCTACCGAAGTAAGAACACACGACAACCACACCGTAGAGGCCTGTCCCCTGGACACAGCCGACCTGGACACGCTGTCCAAGGTGCAACCCCGACCATCCGATCGCGGGTACCGCACAACAAGACCCAACCTCGGTAAAGCCACTAGCACTAATCTCATGACGTGAAAACCAACACACGCGTCACGGCGAACCAACCGAAACTCAACGGTCAACACGACCGAAACCCGAAAGTCAAAGTCACGGAAACTGACAGTCTGTCACTCCGTACTCGACAGGAGTACCACCCACTAGAAGCACAGCCGGTAGCGTCCCCTGACGTCTTACACCGCACCGCAGGTGAACCGCCTGACGTGGTAGGTCCTACCCGAGGCGCGAACACCGTACAAGTAACCACAAACAAGTAACTAGCTGGGGTCACGCCCGTCGACGTGGGTCCAATCGCCCCCAACCACGTGTGCACACACAGACCTTGCGTCACTAGGTCTGGTCCTCTGACCGGTTTTCCCCCGTAGCCGGACTCTGGCTACCGACGAGGGGCCTACGGTAACCGGTCCACAAACCGTCTCAAAGGTGAATGCCCGTACACCACTCCCAGGTGAGACCAGCACCTCGTACTGGTGGGCTACGACTAGTGGAGGGTCACTGAAGGAGTAGACTCTCAACTCAACGGAAAACAACGTCCGAATCCGACGACGTACGGGGACCACCCCACGTACCGGCCCCGTCGCACGGTGACCACAGTCGGAGAAGAAACGGGACTCACAGTCCACGGCCACGCACGCACCGTGCGCTAGAGTCGAGAAAACTCAAGTGGCGCTAAGCCACTGGACTCTGGACAGTCCTCCAGACGCACTACACCCAACGGTCCTTGAGTCACAAGACTCGGGGTCAAGACCGTTGTACGCAACAGCACAAGGCCGTCAATCTAGTCCAATCTCTAGGTCTAAAACCACGGTAGCACAAGTACCGAGACAACTCACGAGTCGCCAAGACCACTCCCTCGGGAAGGGAACGCAAGGGACCAAGGCCACCCACACGGGCCACACGGAAAATACAGAAGCACGATTCCCAGGGCAGCACACAAGCCACCACGACGATTTCCCATCTTGTAGCAAGCGGGAAACCTCCAGCCCCAGGCCGGATAACTGGACTCGTTGTCCAAGGCCAAGCACATGGCCCACATGGGAATCGCCTTCCAAAGGAAACCCACGACATGCGGGGGAGACCCCACCGCACACCCACCGATGCACGGTGACTCGGTCATGCGTAACACGAAAGCCCGGAACACGTGGGGTCACCCGGACCCACCACACCTACGGGCACGCTAATCGAGGCAACACGGTCCCTCCCGACACCCCAAAAACATAGACACAGAACCCATGGAGTGTCCGGAATACTCACAAGGCCGGAGGTCGACCACTGGGTCACAACCGGGTCGACCGGAGACCAAAACAACACAATCGAAGCGCTAAAAGGTCACCTGGGCCCTTAAGCTCACGGCACGTAAAACGAGGTAAGTGGGACAACCTCTAGACACCCAAAGACACGGTCACGGAACTCCACGGGGTGTCCGAGACACTCACGAGAGCTAAAGTCAACCACTGGGTCGCAACCGGGTTGACCGGAGGTCAAAACAGCGCAAACAGGAACCAGAACGTGGTAGTGGTCACCTGGTGACCGCGACCAGATAGTGGTCGACCGGGGACCGCGACCAGATGGTAGCGGTCGACCGGAGACCGCGACCATGCTGTCACGGTCACCTCACGACCGCAACTAGCCACGCGCAACCCCGCTGGTAGCGGTCGCCCGAGGACCGCGACCAGATAGTAGCGGTCATCCCATGACCGCGACTAGACCAAAGCGGTCTATCGCACGACCGCGACGCTCGAAGGCCTCCTCGACCAAAACACAAAGGATGAACGCGGTTCTCCCAAGACCGCGACCAATGAACACGGTTTCTGGTGGACCGCGACCATTTCGAAAATCCGAGAACGGCGGGAAAACGCCCAAAAATCCACGCCACGCCCCCAAACATCCACGGATGAGGGGGTAAACATAGGGGAAGCCCCCAAATTACCCCTAGCATGCATCTACGGCCTCGGATCGGCCAGAAACGCAATGAAACGGGAGATCGGCCCACAAGCCCTAAAACATGGATTTTGCCCAAATCACCCCGTTTGGCCCGCTCGGCTCACCGTAGCCTACGAAACTTGCGGGAAAGGAAGTGCACGAGCTGGGGGTCCATCACCCTACCTCCACCGAAGATTTCGTGCACCGTGGACGCCGATCCACGAAGAAAACGCCGTTGAAGCCTCGCCGCTCCACGAACTCACGGCCGAGCTTCACCGCGCCCTCGAGCCTCGATCCTCGACCCATCCTCGCCGTCCTCCTCGCCCGCATCGCCCCCGCCTCGGTCCGTCGGCCGCCGGAGAGGAGAGAGTGAGAGGAGAGAGTGGGAGAAGAGAGAGAGGGTGAGAGTGAGAAATGAGAGGAAGAGAGAGGGTGGGGGGTATATATAGGAAAATCCGGAAAATTAGAAAAATCCCGAAAAATAGAAAATCACACCCTCGCGATCCTCGGAACGCACCGATCGCAACGGTACCACACTCGCCTAGGTGAACGGCCCGGTTCACCCGCAACGAGGTTCCGAAGGGAAAGCCGAAACCCACGTCGGGAATCGGAAAACACACGCGGAAAAAGCCGCGGAACGTCTCCGGGCCTCCGAAACGACTCCGGATCGCGCCGATCCAAACACGAAAGATGTCCGAAATGAAATTTCGGACACAACGGAGTCGGACGCTCCGAGAAACCAGATCCGAGACCCACGAACGAGGATCCAAAAAACCCAGGGCATTACAGGGCGAGCTCTCCCCAAATCATGGAAAACCCCAAACCCGCTCAATCAAGCCCCTCTCGGCCTCCCCACGGCCTCCAAACCACGGAAATGAACGGCAAGAGGCTAAAGAACGTCACCCTACCTCAATGGAGCGAATGCTCCGTCGGATCGTTCGTGAATCGTGAAGAACACCTTAGAAAACCCTCGTCCTTCAAGCTTCCCGCGAGCACCGCACGCCCCCACAATCGCCTCGCCGCCGCCCACGTCACCGCGCCGTCGCCCCACCGCCGTCTGCAGTCTGCAGTCGGAGAGGGGTCCGCCGCGGTCAACCGGGAGGAAGAGAGGGAGAGGGTTACGGTGGAGGAGGAAGGAGGAGGAAGAAGAAGAAGAAGAAGAGGGTGGGGGAGGAGAGAGAAATAGAGGGGTATTCATAGGAAATCCGGAAAATTTAAAAAAATCCGAAAATAGAAAATTACACCCCCGCGATCCTCGGAACGCACCGATCACAACGGTACCACTCGTGCCCAGGTGAACGGCCCAGTTCACCCGCAACGAGCTTCCGAAGTAAAAGCCGAAACACACACCGGAAATCAGAAAACACACACGGAAAAGCCGCGGAACGCCTCCGGGCCTCCGGAACAACTCCGGATCGCACCGATCCGAACACGAAAGATGTCCGAAACGAAATTTCGGACACAACAAAGCCGGACACTCCGAAAACCAGATCCGGGACCCACGAAGAAATGATCCGAAAGGTCCGGGATATTACACCAGGCCTCTCAGAGTAGCGGACCATGAGGTTTCGGGACTCGGGTTGGCGGTAGGTGGGGACCCGAGGTGGGACCACCTTTTGAAATCGTTCGACGTCCCGAGCAACCTGATAGGCGTGCTCGAGGGTGTTAACCTCCCGCAAGAATAATTCCCGCTGAATACTCTCGTGTAGGCCAGCCCTAAACCGTGAGAGGGTGACGGAGGCATCCTCCATGACTCGGCTCCGAAGGAAGAAGTCATAAAATTTGGCGATGTGCTCGTCCACGGACTTTCCATCTTGGGTGAGTTTCTGCCATTGGTCTAAAAGACGCAGATGGTAGGAATGTGGCAGATACTTCTCCCTCAACTTCTCCTTCATTTCTTCCCACGTGCCTATAGGCTCCTCCCGTCTAAAAGACGCAGATGGTAGGAATGTGGCAGATACTCAGGAGTTTCATTTTGGCAAACCTCACCCTTGTAGCAGGGGTCATGCGGTGATACCAATCAAAATATTGGTCCATCCGGGTCTCCCAATCAAGATATGTAGCGGGGTTGAGGGACCCATCAAAACTCGGAGCGTCAATCTTGACGTTCCGTAGGATAATATCCTCATCATCGTGGTCCCTCTCTCGAGGCGTACGGGCCTGTTGCTCTCTACCTTGGGGAGCCTGATTCGGGCGGGCTTGCTCTCTCTCCTCCCTAGGATTGACTACGGGATCGCCATGACCATTCACTCATCCTTCCTCTCCCTTCAGTCGATCCTCTAAGGCTCGGATCCTCTCATCTAGCTCGGCTCGAAGTTGGCATATGGATTCTTCAAAATGGGTTAGAAGATTATGCTCGAGCTGAGCCAACATAGCACTCACGCTCTTCTGATCCATGTGGGATTGTAGAGTTGAAGGGCGCTCTAGACGGCCGGATGAATTCCTGGACCAACGTGGCATGCACGACTTCGGACCTAAATGATGCAGTCCTGGGACCGATAATTAGCAAGCTATAGACCCGAATTTTGTTGGCTAAATAGGCAAAGGGTCAAGTTGAATGGACCGGTCAGGGAGAGTTGCTCGCCTGTAGGCAAAGTAGTTGTGGAACTACCTCCTGACAATTAGGGTGCCCTAATGTGACAGTCTAGGGCCTAAGGATGGATACATACAAGCTCTCGCTTTCCGTCCACAGCGATGCACTCAGGAGACTGGCTGTATGGATCGGGCTCTCTCTCACTTCGCGCGGCAATTGAAAGGATATTTAATGAGCAAGTGAGGGGAGCACGTACCTAGCTTGACTGAAAAGTCTAACTCCGACCGGAGACGAAGGCGAGCGGGGACGTGCGTGCCTGCACGGCGTCGATGAAGCTTCACGGTTACAAGGACTTCGCTCCACGCATGGAGGATTTAATTATTACAGACCACTTAAAATTTCCCGCGCAGGGGAACAAATTAGTCCAATTTCTCCTCGCAGGGAGACTTACGGACACTCACACTCCGTGAATTACGGACTGTGTGTCGGTGACCGGGTGACTCGGGCACCCGATAAGCCGCCGATTGCGGACTTGGGTGATACAAAATTATAAGATATAAATATATAAATATATATAAGATTATATATACATTTATATATATATAACACCCCTTTTTTTAATAATACATATAGATATAGATATATATATAGTATTATATATATTCCATATATATATTATATATTCAACACATGTTTTTTTTTCTTCAAGCCTCCCTTTTATGACTTTTTCACACTACTCTCTTTTTTTTTCAATCTTCACCTAATTTTGTTGACCTCTTCACACTTTTTTTTTTCAATTTTCACGGTTTCACCTACCCCTTTTTTTGTACACTTTTTTTCTTTTCTTCTCCAGGCCTGTGTGTGCTTCACGCAGGGTGCGCCTGGGTCAGCCAACGCGGGCGGGGCGGCACCTAGCTAGTCGCTGGTGGGGCGCTGGACGCGCAGGGGCAGGCAGGGCCGGGCGCCGGCGAGGGCCGGGGGTGTGGGCGGCCACGGCGGCAGGGGCGCGGGCGCTGGGCGCCTGTTGGCGCGAGCAAGGGCGCGGGCTCGAGGAGCTCGCAGGCGGTGGCAGGGCGCGGCCGGGCCCGGGCTGGCTGGGGCGGTGCCAGTCGCACGGAGGCGGGGGGGGGGGGGGGGGGCAGGTGGCGCGCACGACGGGTCGGGCCGGTGCGCCTGCGGGCGCGCCGGGCGGTGGCGACGGGCGCAGCAGGGAGGGGTGGCGACGCAGCGTGCGGCGGCCTTCGGGCGCCGACTGGGTGGTGGCTGCGCAGAGGCGGCGAGGCGCGGGGGTGCGGGAGCTGAGCTGCGGCGGCGGGCTCTCGGGGGTGGTCCCGCATGCGGCGGTGGGTGGCCGAGGGAGCAAGGCCGTTGCGGCCCAAAAAATTCAAGGTGGGGGGCACGGGCGAAGAGGCCGCCCCCCCCTGCGAACTCCTTTTTTTTCCTGCTTTGCTGAGCGAGAGATAGAGAGAGAAAGAGAGAGAGAGAGAGGGAGAGAGATAGAAACAGAGAGATAGAGAAAGAGAAAACCGAGAGAGGGAGATTAATAGAGTGAGAGAGGGGTTAACAAAAGAGAGATTAAGAGAGAGGGAGAGATATTAACGAGAGAGGGAGAAATCGAGTGAGACAGAGAGAGAGAGAGAGAATAGCAGGGAGAGATTAACGCAGGGGATTTTCTTTTTTCCTTTTTCAAAATTTTTTTTTTCTATTTGTTTTTCACTAAAACTCCTTTCAACCGAGATCTCTCTTTTTTTTTTCTATTCTTCCTTTTTTTTCGTTTCTTTTCTTTCACTTCTAGCAACCTAGAGAGAGAAAGGAAGATGACGTCGGAGTCGTCGGGGTCGTTGGAGACACCGTGTTGGGCTCTGATACCAAATATGACGCGGCGGCGACGTGGAAATAGATTGACGGCACTCCGGGACGCGAACACGACGGGAACGAATAACTGCTATCTCACACAGCTCGACCTCACGCCGGACGGTCTCACACCGGGTGACACTCAAACTCACAAGGAGAAAGAGGGAAGGAAATGAAAGAGGGGAAACTCTCTCGTGCACAAACCAAAGCCTTCATTCTATTCATCATATCATCTCGTAACACACCTTAGCCTCCTTATATAGGAAAGAAAGCTATAACAACAAGACCCTCAATCTTTCCCAATTGTGTTTATACCCTGGCCTAACAAGACAAAGCCCACCAACCAATATTTGACTTGGACCCTAATAAAATACAATTCTTTGACTTAGGTAAAAATAAAATAAGATAGGGTGGTTTAATAATACAAATACCACCGTACACACAGATACACAAATACGTATAAATACGTATTCATGATGCCGGGTCTTCAATCGAGTCTCCGAGCCAAAAACTCGGTGCAGTGGCAGTGCGGCGTCGGCTCCGAGTAGTTGGCCCGGTAGTGGACCCGGTGTCCCCACCAAAAATTTCACAGAAAATAGTGAAAAATCCCTAAGTGTTTACTCAAGAGATTCTTGAGTCTTAACTCGATCTCGAACTATATAAGTGTTAGCTCAAGAGACTCTTGAATCTTAACTAGACCCCGAGCAATCACTGGGTGACTCTTAACTCGATCCCGAGCTATATAAGTGTTAGCTCAGGAGGTTCTTAAGTTTTACTTTGACCCCGTGCCATCACAGTTTTGGCTTGGTCAATTGCCCTATGGTTTAGCCTCCATAGCCATAGCTGGGATGATGACCCTATAGCTCGGCCTGTGCTTCCATAGCTCGGCAGATGGTCTATACATCAACTAAGTAACGTGCAACCATTGACTATCAGAAGTTCACATACCGAGCGGTTACAATAAAGGCCACGATCTGTAGTAGCGTTCACGCCTTCACAATATGAGCCGTGATTACAGGTGACGTGTGCGGATCACGTCCATACACCAACACTTCATGTTTTCCTTCCTTTTTTGACCATGGCCTGCCATATTTTAAATTTTAAGCTCCATGATGACGGGACGTGATGATGACACTATAGTCGCCAACAGATCATGCGTAGTATTCCCACACCTTTACGAGATTTCTGGGATCTCACATTGATTTCAGCCACGTTTCTTAGCTACTGTCTAATCCGAAACTCCTGCTTGGTTTCAAGACTTCAAAAGCACACCAATGATTGGCTAGTCTTAGTAGATCAATGCTCCTTTTCAATGTTAAGATTCAATCCGCATCCCGTAAGTCCCACTATTTTGGCCACTATGCCACTCCATGTAGTCTTTTCAAGTACACAAGCCTTATCACCCCTCGAAGCTTCATCGTCTATATAAGGGGGCCTTCGCGGCATCTTGTAGATGTACAACTCGCATAGAAAAAATGGCAAAGTGACCTCAACAATGGCCCTCCTCCATCTCCTTCCCCTGGCTACTCCTACACACCCTATGTGCTGTCCACTCCTCAGAGCCCTCTCTCCTTTCTTCTGCTCGATTGATGACTTAAGTATCGGAGGGTTCTCCAAGGACATCTCACCTTAGTGAGAACTTATTTTCTTACGGGAAGGAGCTCGATATATAAGATCTTCTCATGACGGTGACCACCTTGGACGACCTAATGGAGAAGCTCCACTCAAGACCCTTGTCGAAAATTTTGTTGTCCCCCTTCCCGTAAGGTTGGGGGTTCGGGGGCGGGAGCCTCCGAGATGAAGATTCTGGGGGTATTATTGTAATAGTACCCACGACGTGTTGCCCTAGGCTCATTGTATTCAAGACAACATCTCTCGTAATCGTGTATTCTTTTTTTGTGTGGAAGAAAGAGAACTCAGTGCAGTCGTAAACGTAAGAAGGTGCATCGTCTCTCCGAACCACGTAAAAATATTCTGTGTTCTTGTGATTTGATCCCTTCTTCCCCTCTCTTTCTTCTTCCTCTGCCTTTGTCCATCGTTACAGGTACTCCGATTCTTAACGGAGGGATGAGTGGTGACATTGCCTATACCCAATGAGTCAAAAATTTGTGGAGGACCTCTGGACCTCTCCTTGAAAGTGTGTGGGCCACGTCTGTGGGCTTCAACGGGCAGGACACGGGCACTTGGCTGGGCCTAACTAAAATGGACTATGCAGGCCGAGTGGGCCTATCTTTCGGGTCAGTCCACGAAATGAGTGTTTAGATAATAAAATTCACCCACATAGACATATAGAGGATAGTCGTTCTAACAAATTTGCACATGGAAAGTAAGGACAAAGCAAATTTAAGCAGAGAACTTTCCTCTTTGGAAGAGCTTGGGAAGAGACTTTGTTCACACCATAGTACTCTTTATTACCCTAATATGTGTAAAAGCGTTAAGTTTTTAAGCGCATTTAACCGTGTCATGTAAAGGTCCTGTTATATCTTAAAAGGCTTAATGCATTTCAGTTAAACTCATTAACAAGTCAAGGCCATAATTTTATCTGCCTGGTGCATTTACTCTTTAACTTGTTAACATGTTAATACCCGTTAACATATTAATGCATTAATCAATTAATCATGATTTAACATGTTTACACATTACAGTCAAGCTGTAACTAGTTAACAAGTTCATGAGTTGATGCATTAATCAGTTAAACAATGTTAAACCTGTGGTCGATCGATCTTACATGATGCATTTTCACTGGCTCGTTAATTTCTCAACCCATGGGCTTCACTTTTGGGATGCCTTTAATGTCACATATACATATATATACACACACATTTGGTGAGGAGGGGGGATAAAATGAATACTTGTAAACATGTAATTTAATGGCGGTTAATATATATATATGCCAGACCAAACAATAAATCCCCTCAAAAAGTAATTAGGATCACCTGGTGCAACAATGTTTAATTCAGGAATGATATGTTAATTTTATTAACGTGTGGAACAAAATCCCTTGGATATTACATAAAGAATGAAATAATATTGCGAGAATGGAGTATTCACGGTGTACAAATCGCTGTTCTTCTGCTCTTTCTCTGGGATGTCTAGGCCACCCTGCACTCTGGGGGAAGCCCCTGGGGAAAGCGCTTCACATCGGTGCAGTAGTTGTAGATCATGTAGTGCTTCTGCGCCCACCTCAACCACTTCCGGCTCGTGGCGTCCAGCTCCTGGTTGTACCAGGCACTGCCCTGAGAACCAGAGGCAGAGGTGTTCTTCGAACCGCAGCTGGAGGTGCCCCTCGACGAGATACAAGCATTGGCGTTGAAGTTCCTGTACGAAGCCACGAAGGGCGCCTTGGTCCAATCGGTCTTGACGAGGCCGCCCCTGGTGGCCCAGTCGTCGGCGTTCCAGAGGCTGGAGTAGATCCTCATGGGCTGGTTCTTGGGGAAGGGGACACCCCTTGCCTCGTTGTTCCTGAAGTCCCTGATGGGGATACCGTCCACGGAGAATCTGAAAATCATCACGGACCTGGTCAGAACCTCTATCGAGTGGAGAACTAATAATTCTCAAAAAGAAAAAAGAAAACCATCAACGGACAGAGTGATTTGTAAGGAGGAGTTGCTCTGCCCGTTTGCTTACATGATGTGCTGAGGGTTCCAGAGGATGGAGTAGGTGTGGAAGTCCTTGTTGGGGTCGAACCAGAGCTTGAACTGCTGCTCCCTGTTGCCCTTCCCCTGGGAGAACACGTTGGTGTGGAGGGTGTAGGGGTCTCCGCTGAGGTTGCCCAGGAACTCGAAGTCGATCTCGTCGTGGGTCGGCCCTTGGGATGATAGCTGTTGCAGAAATCCAAACCCCACCGATCAGATACCATCCCCAGGGTATGTATAGCTAATTAATATGAAAACGTTCTCCAGGGAAAGCGAGCCCCTTTAAATAATTGGTGGGGAGAGGAGAATGCAGAAATTATAACTCACATAGTAGGCAGTAACGGTGCCGGCTGAGTTGCCGGGGACGAGCTTTATCTGCATGTCGATCTTGCCGAAGAGGTACTCGTTCTTAGATTGGAAGCCGGAGCCGGAGGTCTTGTCGAGGGACAGGGTGAGCAGCTGGCCGTTGTTCAGGATCTTGGCTCTGCCATCACCCCAGGTGATGTCGAAATCCTGGTAGAAATTGCCTGCGGCGGCGACAAAGACCAAGGAGAAGACGACGGCGAGCAGCAAGGAGACCAACACTAGACGCATTGCGGCACCGGAAGGCCGCGCCATCATCTGGGAGGTTAAGAGTATTCCCAGTGGAGTTCTTGAGAACAGGAAAGCAGGGGAGAAGGATCCGGTCGTGCAGTGAGTGAAGTGCGTGCTGTTCCGGGGGTCTGGTGCGTGCAATGCAGAGTTGTGATGGTTTTTATAGCCGGGAGGAGGAGCGGGCGTGAGGAAGAGGGCCGGATGCTTCCATTGCGTCTATAGCGATGCGATCCAGCTGGCAACAGATGTGTGTTTGGGGAGGGGAAAGGGGGATCGTAGTCGTAGGGCTACCAACCTCGTCACCACACGGCTTTATTCTTTAGTATTTTACATATATAGCTCCACAAACTATCATATTTTTATAGAGAACGTTATCTATATACTCCCAAAAATTCTTGAATTATTATTATATCACTATATTTATAGAATTTACATCTAAACTCTCAAAATCTCTTAACTGTCTAGCCATACCCTTAATATAAGATTACCTTATGTCCGGATGGAGATAATGGCCCATACGTTTGGACCGTTTTACCCCTCTCCCTCTCCCTTCCCGCTCGTGCCCCTTCTCTATAGCGAGAGAGTGAGAGAGGTGGGGGATGTCGGGGAGAGGGAGAAGGAGACGAGGGCCGCAGAGGGAGTGGGGTCGAGGCCCGTCTGGGGAGAGGGGGAGGAGGGCCTGCTGGAGTGCGGGGAGAGGGGCGAGGGGAGCCGCTAGCTAGGGAGAGGGGGAGGGTGGCCGTTGGGGTGGGGGAAGAAAGAGAGGAGTTTTTTTTTCTTGAGTCACTTGTGATCCGTCGACACACTATGTCTTGCCGGACACTATCAAATCGGAACTGAAACAGTCGGTACAAACGATCTAACAAACCTTATTTAAATATATCAGAGATATTTATAATAATATGAAATTATATATAAATACGATAGCTATAAGGATATATACGTAAAAGGCCCGTTCTTTTTCCACCATGCATAATATATATTGGGTTCCTCGCGCGCGTTCGTGACGTGCGTTATGTATGTGGCGGCTGTTCGGTGCTGACGGCGACGAAGATATATATCATGGGGCGAGGCGACGGAGCGTCTGGACCAGGAAACCCACTGTCTGGCGCGTACATGGTGTGGTCCACGAAATGCCAGCCACCGGTCTGGAGTTAGAAACCAAACTAGCCGCCTGCTGTCTGGTTGGGTCGCCCGTCTGTTCTTCCGTGGACTCTTCCTGGGCCAGCCAAAAGAGACCTGGGTGGCGATGAGCTGTCTGGGGGATCCATCAGTACCGTCCGCGTTTCAACGTTACATTGTTCCCCATCGAATCATGCGTTCTCTGAAAATGGGAAGTAAAAGAGAGACAAATATGCGTGTGTTGATGGGGTTTGGGAGGGTAGGATATGACCACCTGCCTTTGAAATTTTCAGGTCCGAACGTCGCCCCGGCTATGTGATCGCACACGGTATTTTCAAGTAATGCGTATATAGTTTGGCAACTTTGTTATGTCGCATTTGAAAAGCTAGCTCCTAGATTCTTAGCTTATCACAAAATAAAAATTAGAAAGCACCCATGAATATTTTTTTAACTCAAGTTCTATTGTAAAGCTGAAGGTCATCTCATCCATCCTATGCATGCTTTTGTGATCATATGTATGTACATATTTTAAATATGAATACAAAAGTGAGGGTGCTCTCTCTCTCTCTCTCTCTCTATTTATATATATTGTGATCATCAAGGATTCGTATCTGTGAAATGCAAGGGAATTAATTAAGGGTTCTGTACAATTGGCCTTCTCCAGACCTCAATCTCAAACAGTCTTTTCTGCACCAACATCAATTAGAAGCCCAAGAGAGGAAAGGCCTAGCTAAGAGAGACTATATATATATATATTGGCCGTTAATGTTGAGTAGGTTAGCACGCAATTCCCCCAGGCGACGTCCAATTAAGTTCGGCTGGAAAGAGAGAGATTGCCGGCAGATATTTAACCCATCACCATCGGACAAGCATCAATTTAATTGCCACCTCGTTGGTTCATTCGGAGGCGTCACTGGGAAGGCTATAGCTAGTGCTGATCTTCGTGGGGATTGATCGATCAGGAGGAGGTCGGCTCAGCGTGCCGACAAGAATAATGTTGAGGGTTGGAATTATACGCTGCACTATGGGAGAAGAGGGACGTGGGGGAAAGGCTAGCTCCATGCACTCATTGGCTGGCATGCATGCATCTGGACGTCACAAACTATGGAATAACATTGGAATATTTATATATATCGGAATACCTATATATACCGTGGCAAGAGATCGGGAGAGCTGATGCTTGTCCTCTAATTAAAAGGAGGCCAGCTAGCCTTCCCCGGTATGGGTCAATGTGACAATGGGTGACAGGAAAGAAAAAAAGAAAGAAAGAAAGGTGTTAAGGGCGGTGGAGGATGGACCACTCTAAGTAGTCCAAGCCCATTAATATTACTGCCCGGCCCCTGGTTGGAACTGAGCAGTGTGGGTGAAGAAGCCTCCGACTGTCATGGCACAAAAACTCCGATCGAGAACACTTCTCCATCATTAAAAAATCTTTAATCATCTGAATATGTCACTACACCCTATTCACATTTTCTGGTTAACTTACAAGAAGCTTGAAGATGTCTTATATGATTAAATAAAAGGCCAAATTATTCTCGTACAATTGAAAAATGTTTGACTAAAATCTTCTCGAGCAATGGAAGTACTATCCGCATCCAATGTCCTCGGGGTTCGTAACTAGGAATCATGATGCTCCTGCATGCTGTGGAATAATTAATATATAGAAAGAAGAGTGGGGGCAATAACAGGTGTTCATCTTTTCCTCTAACCCTGATCTGGAGAGTCAAATTAGCCAGCTTTTCTTACGTATAGGATACACGCGAAGGACAAGAAAGCCCTTCCCCTACTGCAAAGCCATGTCCAATTTCAAGCAATGGAACGTATGAAATCTACGGAAAGTGACAAAGACACCAAGGGGAAGTGACCGCACAGTCCGACTTTTGTTAGGAATCAGAGTACCTACAACATGGACAAAGACAGAGAAAGAGGAGAGAAGAAAAAATCAAATTATATAAATATAGAAGATTTTATGTGATTCAGAGAGGATGTGTCTTTTTACGTCTACGGTCGCATTAAGTTCTCTTTTTTCTCACAAAAAAGAATTACATTATTACGAGAGATGTTGCCTTAAATACAAAGAGTCGGAACAACACATCATAGATATTATTACAATAATATCTCCAAAAAATACAGAAAAATCTACTAAGGTAAGGGTAATACTCCACACTCCTCCAACAACTTGAACAAAATGATAACACTAGGAAGAGGGAAGCAATATGAGTCTCGGCGTAGGATCACACAAACACTCAACAACTGTCTTATAAAAAAATTGAACAGATTTAATTGGATACTATGGATTCGTTAACAAAGTCTCTCTCTCTCTCTCTCTCTCTCTCTCTCTATATATATATATATATATATATATATATATATATATATATATATATATATATATATATATATATATATATATATATATATATATATCTAATTCAATGATGCGGTGCGACGTTGAGGATCAATTTTTATTTTTCTATATTTTCATAGATAGTTTGAGGTTATTTTTATTTTAATAAATTATGAATTATTAGGTGAGTTAGAATTTGATTTAGAGTGTATTTTATTTTGTTATATTTTTTATTTATTTTAAGAGTAGGGATATTTTACTATTATAATAAAAATAAATTAGGTATATTTGTAATTTTATTTTTTTATAAATAAAGAGAAGTTAATCATAATTAAAGAAAATAATAGTTAGATGAAAAATTTTTAAGTATCCACATGTGCTCTTCATTTTGGTGAGATATTCAACGGTCGTTATTCTTCCTCTGACGAGATACCAAACCCCTCTACATTCTCCCTGACATGAGGCCAAAACACCACCTCACCTATTTCTTTCTTCTCTTTCTCCTCCGTGGTATCCAACTTTCCTTTCTCACCCTCACTGTTTGCCGTTGCATTGCGTTCTCCCTCCGCCTTGATCACCGGCCTAATATTCCATTAGACTCTCTTTGTTTTCCGAGGTCGAACACGGTGTCCATGGTCGATTAACCGCGATGTGTGTGAGAGAAGAGTGTGCCCCGCCCAACCCCCCCGTGGCACTGTTGTTCATCTTCCCCACCCCTGCCGTTCGTGCTTCCGCGACGGCTGGACTGCGCACGCGGCCACTGCCGCCGCGGGACCATCCCGCCACTGCCGCCGCTGACCGGCGTCCCACCGGCAGCCCAGCCCGTCGACGCCGCGCTCGGCTGCGCCGTTCCGGCTTGCACCGCCGCTGCCCCTCTGGCGCTGCCACCGGCTCGCCACCGCCGCTGGCCCCTCTGCCGCCGCAGGCAACCTGCGGTCGCCCACCGCGCACCGGCACCGCCGCTCCGGCAGCACGACGCCGGCCACCCCCTGCTCAACCTCCCACGGCCGCGGTGCGCCGCTAGGCCGTCGGAGCCTCCGCGCTCGGCACCGGCCAGCCCCGCCGCCCTGGTCGCCTTCGCCAGGCAGCTCCACCGCGACCGCCCCGCCGGATCGTGCCGCTGCTCACGGCCGGGCCCCTCCCCGGTTCCCACGCTGCCTGGACGCATCCCGCGGCTACTATCGCCGGCCCCTGTTGCTTCGTCAGAGTGTGCCTAGCCCACTCAACGGCAAGCTCCGCCAGGCGCCCACAAGGTCGACCAGGTTAGCAGGACGGCAGTGGTCTCCCCGCCACCGGGACCGTCCTCCACAGCCGCAGGGAGACCGTGCTCGTCATCGCCACCCGACGGCTCTCTGTTCTTCCCTTATCTATCGACTACAGCGGCCTAGGATTAGAACTACTTTGCCGTTGTCACTGCGGCTCTGTTGTGCTGGTAGCCACTGGCGCAGCAAGAGCCCATTTGTCTATGGGTGTCTAGCCATCGTCCCCGGCATCTTGCAGGCGTCCAGCACACCGGACCATTCCAACGGCAACCATCATAAACCGAAGAGATACGTATTTGATGTGGGGAAGTAATGCATGAGAATTAAGTTTATATGTTATGCTTGATAAAATGTCCACGAGAGCTCAAATTATTCTGACGGGGTAAACCGTTATTGTTCTGCATCATTCAATCACTTGGATACCATCGTGCATTGACACAGCAATTGTAGGCTAGCTGATGCAAAGAACCTAGGTACTCTAGGTGTTGAGATGCCCTCTAAGTTATTTGGACTCCATGTAGAGGCGTTAGGAAGTATACATTGGTTGAGTTTTACTTGCTGCATTGTTAGTGTAGTCAATTTTTTTTAAAAAAAAATCTATCGTATTAGTCTCCATCATCAGACGTACGTACCCATGTAGTTAGATCATTGATCGCATGATATGTTAATTTTATTAACGTGTGGAACAAAATCCCTTGGATATTACATAAAGAATGAAATAATATTGCGAGAATGGAGTATTCACGGGGTACAAATCGCTGTTCTTCTGCTCTTTCTCTGGGATGTCTAGGCCACCCTGCACTCTGGGGGAAGCCCCTGGGGAAAGCGCTTCACATCGGTGCAGTAGTTGTAGATCATGTAGTGCTTCTGCGCCCACCTCAACCACTTCCGGCTCGTGGCGTCCAGCTCCTGGTTGTACCAGGCACTGCCCTGAGAACCAGAGGCAGAGGTGTTCTTCGAACCGCAGCTGGAGGTGCCCCTCGACGAGATACAAGCATTGGCGTTGAAGTTCCTGTACGAAGCCACGAAGGGCGCCTTGGTCCAATCGGTCTTGACGAGGCCGCCCCTGGTGGCCCAGTCGTCGGCGTTCCAGAGGCTGGAGTAGATCCTCATGGGCTGGTTCTTGGGGAAGGGGACACCCCTTGCCTCGTTGTTCCTGAAGTCCCTGATGGTGATACCGTCCACGGAGAATCTGAAAATCATCACGGACCTGGTCAGAACCTCTATCGAGTGGAGACCTAATAATTCTCAAAAAGAAAAAAGAAAACCATCAACGGACAGAGTGATTTGTAAGGAGGAGTTGCTCTGGCCGTTTGCTTACATGATGTGCTGAGGGTTCCAGAGGATGGAGTAGGTGTGGAAGTCCTTGGTGGGGTCGAACCAGAGCTTGAACTGCTGCTCCCTGTTGCCCTTCCCCTGGGAGAACACGTTGGTGTGGAGGGTGTAGGGGTCTCCGCTGAGGTTGCCCAGGAACTCGAAGTCGATCTCGTCGTGGGTCGGCCCTTGGGATGATAGCTGTTGCAGAAATCCAAACCCCACCGATCAGATACCATCCCCAGGGTATGTATAGCTAATTAATATGAAAACGTTCTCCAGGGAAAGCGAGCCCCTTTAAATAATTGGTGGGGAGAGGAGAATGCAGAAATTATAACTCACATAGTAGGCAGTAACGGTGCCGGCTGAGTTGCCGGGGACGAGCTTTATCTGCATGTCGATCTTGCCGAAGAGGTACTCGTTCTTAGATTGGAAGCCGGAGCCGGAGGTCTTGTCGAGGGACAGGGTGAGCAGCTGGCCGTTGTTGAGGATCTTGGCTCTGCCATCACCCCAGGTGATGTCGAAATCCTGGTAGAAATTGCCAGCGGCGGCGACAAAGACCAAGGAGAAGACGACGGCGAGCAGCAAGGAGACCAACACTAGACGCATTGCGGCACCGGAAGGCCGCGCCATCATCGGGGAGGTTAAGAGTATTCCCAGTGGAGTTCTTGAGAACAGGAAAGCAGGGGAGAAGGATCCGGTCGTGCAGTGAGTGATGTGCGTGCTGTTCCGGGGGTCTGGTGCGTGCAATGCAGAGTTGCGATGGTTTTTATAGCCGGGAGGAGGAGCGGGCGGGAGGAAGAGGGCCGGATGCTTCCATTGCGTCTATAGCGATGCGAGCGAGCTGGCAACAGATGTGTGTTTGGGGAGGGGAAAGGGGGGTCGTAGTCGTAGGGCTACCAACCTCGTCACCACACGGTTTTATTCTTTAGTATTTTACTATTTTACATATATATCTCCACAAACTATCATATTTTTATAGAGAAAGTTATCTATATACCCCCCAAAATTCATGAATTATCATTATATCACTATCTTTATAGATTTTATATGTAAACTCCCCAAATCTCTTAACTAAGTAGTCATATCCCTTACAAGATTACTGATGTGAAACGACCCCTCGGACCTAGAATAACAAGCAACACAACAAGTTGGCAGCGTCACACTAGCGGACTCACTCGCGTTGGCACACTCGGGTCCGTAGGTGGACCGGCGATGGCGGAGAGGGTCCGAGGATGATCCTCAAGGTTCCGAGGGTATGGCCAGTTAGGGATGGACCCCAATGGGCCAGGGATGCCCAATATCAAGGTTGACCGGCACGCCGAGGGCGTGGGATGTAGGGTCGCACTCTCAACTCACTCCACGGTGGTCGCTTTAATCGGTGCTATTTTTGAGATCGGGCACTCACTCACCGACCGAAGGCACTAAGATGCTATACTAAACAAGCAAAGTAACCCAGTAGAGAAGTGCAACCAGGAGCTCACCTGATCGGCGTGAAGACGCCGATCCCGGTCGGAGACGATGGGCGAGCGGGGAAGTGTGGGTTCCCCGCACACTGAGCCGGTGAAGCTTGAACCCTGTTGAGATTAATTACATCCACTACTCCTCGCACAGGAGGGTTGGACTAGGGGTGGGGAAGTAAGGTTTACATGCAAACACTACCTCCACGCAGGGAGGGGCGCTAAGCCGGCCAGGCGGGGAGGGGAGATTCGCCGAAATCACGAAAGGGGAAGCCGATGTCGAATCTGCCTGCACTCTGCGACAAATGACTGACAGTCAATGTTGAGGTCGTAACTTCCAGTCCGGAATTTTGCTGATGATGAGACCAGAGGGAAACTCTTCGTAACTGGGGCTAGGATGCCTCAGAATTTTTTAGAATTCTTCTGACGTCGATGCTGGTCCGGGTGGGGAGTCGAACAGAGTGACAGAATCTGGGGAAGGCGGCTTCAGGTTCTTGGCAGCAGGTGGCAGAGGCTGCCCCGACAGCTCCCGGACTCCGAATGATGAACCGCCGGAGTTTCTGGAATCGTGGACAAGTCCTCTTCGTAGAAAAACTGACGGGGAAGCCGAATGAGGTCGGAGTCGACTGGGGGACTCTGAATAGTGAGGACAGGTTGAGGCAGACTGTGAGACGCAGATTAGAGTAGCCGAGGGAGAAAAATGGTAACTCTGTCCCACAGATGCCGAACGCAGTTCCGCTTTTTGATTCTGAACGAGGACTGGGCGAGGAAGAACTTTGTTGAAGAGCTCTTGGCCTGATTCTTCTGCGATTCTTCGGGGTACAGCTTCTCTTCCGGTTCAGGAGCTCGGTATGAGGAACTCTGCGCAGTTGGGGGAGATCTGACCTCCCGGGCAGCACGGACCTCGGATGAGGACGAGACCAACCTGGTGGCGAAGCAGACTGGCAGAGCTTTCCGTTGATGTAGGCCACGCCCTCAGAAGATCCGGGATGAGGTTGTGGGCGACGCTGCAACAGGGGGGTGGTTCTGCAGAACTGCAACTGCTCACTAGTATATAGAAAATGGGGTAGATGGGGTGGGAGATGGGGTGGATGTGTGTGGGGGGCGACCCCGGGCTGTGTGGGGGTCTGGTATAGGGTGATCTAAGGTGTGGGAGGGGCAGAATGGGGGCTGGAAGATGGTCTAGCAGGTGGAGGAAGGGGGAGCTGCGAATTTGGGTTGGGATAGAGAGAGAGGGAGATATCTCTCCTTTGGTTTGAATGAGAGGTTAATGGGGTTTTATGTTGCTTTGGGAAGGGGAAGGGTTGTGTTGGGGAGAGGAAGGGGTGCTTGGGAGAAGGGATTCTCCCTTGGGAAAATGAAAGGTTGTATGGGGAAGGGGAAAGGTTGCTTGGGAGGAGGGAGAGGTGCCTAGGAGAAAGGGATTCCACCTAGGGGTTGGAGGGGAGTTAAATGGGAGGTATGGGGAAGGGGGAGGGGTCTTAATTAGAGGTGAATAGGGAGAAGAGAGAGTGAATTTCGAATTTGGGGTGGGGAGGAGAGAGAATGGGGTTCGCCCCCTTTAGAGAGAGAGAGAGAAGTAGAGAGAGAGAGAGAGAGCTAGAGATAGAGAGAGAGATGCACAAATGATTTGGCAAACTTTTATCAATACTTCATTAGCTTCAAATGGGGGGGATTGGGGTCCTATTTATAGGAAGCCCACAATTTAACAAAAGACCCTGAGTTTTTGAATAATGACAATAAACCAAGGGGGAAGGGGGGGCGCCCATGGGCCTAGCCCACTTAATTGGGCCCAACTGACACATTAACCACTCTAATGACAATTAGCCTAGGTACTTGACTCAATAAAAGGGAAATTACATAATCTATGACTCAAGAAAATATAAAAATTACAAGTCATGATTAAGAAAAAATGCTGCGAACATGATGACGCATAGCTGGCAAGCAACGGGAACCTCGAAAGAGTGAGGAGTGGTAGGAGATGTCCTAATCTTACCCCTTACAAGATTACCTTATGCCCAGATGGGGGTAATGGCATATATACTTAGACCGTTTTACGACCGTTTTACCCCTCTCCCTCTCCCTTCCCTCTCGTGCCCCTTCTCTATAGCGAGAGAGTGAGAGAGCTGTGGTGGTCCTCTCCGGCGCCAATGATAGAGCGAGAGAGAGAAAGAGGGAGAGAAATTAAGTAGAGAACTTTGGCGCGACAGTGAGAGGGGGAGAGAGGGAGAGCTCTTCGACGTGGAGAGAGAGAGAGAGAGAGAGAGAGAGAGAGATCTAGGTTAGGGGTCACCGGGGTCGGGGGTGGCCACTCGGTTGACGATGGAGGGGAAAGGGGAGGGGGAGATCGTGACGGGGAATTGAATGGTCTTGATATTGAGGGGGAGGGGGATCCAGGTCCGGCGATGGTGATGGAGGGGGAGATCGGAGGGGGGAGCCATGTCCGGCGATGGAGGAGGAGGGGGAGATCGGGAGGGAGGGAGAGGGGGAGGAGTCTGGCCATGGAGGGGGAAGGGGAGATCCAGAGGGCCGCGACGGTCCTCTCTGGCGTCAGCGACAGAGCGCGAGAGAAAGAGTGAGAGAGAGTAGAGCGGGATCTCTGATGCGACAGAGTGAGGGGGAAGAGAAGGAGAGCTCTACGGCACAACGAGAGAGAGAGAGAGAGATAGAGATAGAGAGAGAGAGAGAGAGCAGGGATATCCTCCTCTGTCATGGATGTCGACGTTAGCGATCCTATTGGCAACCCCATTTGCAACCCCAAGGCATGCTCCCCATAAGCAAGAACATGCACGCCCTCGAGTGCCAGGCCATCCCCACCACCATCGCCATGCAGAGTGCCAAGGTTATAGTTCAGATGACGACACATAAGGAGAAAACGATGATCGAGGGGGAGGTAAAGTCGGGTCTGACGATGGATGGGAAGGGGGAGATAGGGAGGGGTAGTCGGGTCCGGCGATGGAGGGGAGGGGGAGGATTCTTGCGATGGAGGGGGAGGGAGAGCCGGGTCAAGTGATGGAGCAGGAGGAGGGGGTGTCGAGAGGGAGGAAGAGGGAGAGTGTTCCAGCGACAGCTAGGGATGGGAAGCGCCAGCTTCGCTCGTCGGAGTGCCAGCTTCGTTGCTGTCTTGGATGATGAGCTATCAAGAGAGATGAGAGGACATGGGGAAGAGAGAGAGAGAGAGAGAGAGAGAGAGAGAGAGAGAGAGAGAGAGAGAGAGAGAGAGAGAGAGAGAGAGAGAGAGAGAGTTAACTAGGGATACTTTAGTGATCATTTGACCTATGTTAACTTATTTTGGATTAACCATTGTGAGCAACCGTCAACGGTAGAGACATAATATGTTCTTGATAAAGATTTTGAGGGTTTACGGGTAAATTCTATAAAGGTGGAGATATAATGATTATTCTTGAATTTTTAAGGGTATATAGGTAATATTTTCTTTTTTATATATATTTAACTTTTGCATATTGTTATGCATACCTATGATATCTACAAAAAGAGTGGATTATACCTTCTATCATGATGTTAACTTCAACTTATCATGCAAAAAAGATTCTATAAATTATTATGAAGTCAAGAGTTTATGTTCTAAATGTTAGTGAATTTAAAAGTATACATGTAAAAATATCGTACTTTTTTGGGTTGATGTTGACAACATTTTGAAAAGAAAAATATTACTGTAACCTTCTTAAAGTCAAGGTAATTTGCGGGATCAATCAGGCACGGCCGCTATAGGCTGTGCCGGATCATACCAGGAGGATACCGACAAGGTCATCACGTAGCATGGATCCAGTCCGAGAAACCCTACAGTCGATGGTTGACAATGGTAGTGACGGAGACGATGATCGATGGCAACCGCGGAGGTGCAGGGTGGAGCAGCAAGGGCATCTTCTAATCTACTGGGAAGCAGTTGCGGTGGTAGGGTGTGGCAGGCTAGGTCGGTGGTGATCGTCTACTGGGAGCCATAGAGGGAGATGGGGACCCGCTAGGATGCGGGGGGAGGAGGAGAGGAGGCCCAAGGGGGGATGTCGGGGAGAGGGGAGAAGGAGAGGAGGGCTGCAGAGGGAGTGGGGTCGGGGGCCTTCGGGGAGAGGGGGAGGAGGGCCTATTGGAGTGCGGGGAGAGGGGCGAGGGGACCCGCTAGGGAGAGGGGGAGGGTGGCCGCCCGGGTGGGTGGGGGGGGCATGAGAGGAGTTTTTTTTCCCCTCGACTCACTTATGATCCGCCATCATATTGCAGCGTCGTGACAGACCCTATCAAATCGGAATGTCAGTGTGAACGGTTCGACAAATCTTACTTAAAGATATCTGATATATTTATAATAATATATAAGGGTTTTTTGCACGAAAACCATTGTTAAAAGTGAATTTGTAAAAAAACTATTCCTAAAAATGCATTAGCACGTTTATCACTGAGTTAATTCAAATAGTACATAAATGACATTTAAACGTGGTTTTCTTGTAAGTTGTTGATAAAAAGAAGTGATATGTATGCAAATAAATATGTCATTTTTGCCCAATTCAGATTACACAGTGATATACATGCTAATGCATTTTTAGGAATGATTTTTTACAAATTCACTTTTAACAATGATTTCCATGTAAAAAATCATATATATAATTATATGTAAATATGATAATTTCTAAGGACATATACCTAAAAGACCCCTTCTTTCTCCACCATGCATAATATATAGGGTTTTTTGCATATTAGTCCCTATAAACATAGTGATTTTCCGATTAGTCCCTCTATTCTGAGTATTGTCTTAAAGATCCTTACAATTATTAATATTTTATAAATAAGTCCACATAGTTTATCTCCGTCTTAAAAAAGGAATATTCTATTGAATATTCCGTCAATGTCATGGAAAAGACTAAAATACCCATCTCTCTCTCACACACATCCATGGACTGGGGAGGGGGAGGGGGGCCGGAGGGTGAGGGGGAGGGGGGCCGGCGGGGGAGGTCGCAGGGGATGGGGGGAGGGCAGCCGGAGGGGCCGGAGGACTGGGGAGGTGGAGGGCGGCCGGCGGGGGAGGTCACAGGGGATGGGGGGAGGGCGGACGGAGGGGGAGGAGGGGGCCGGAGGACTGGGGAGGGGGAGGGCGGCCGGAGGGGGAGGAGGGGGCCGGAGGACTGGGGAGGGGGAGGGGGGGACGGAGGTCTGATGGGGAGGGGGAGGGGGGAGAGGTCGACGCTCCTTGATGGAGAGGTCGACCTCTCCCCACACTCCTGCACCGTCGCGTCGGTCGGAGGGGGAGGAGGGGGCCGGAGGGGATGTGGGGAGGGCGACCGGAGGGGGAGGAGGGGGCCAACAGGCAGCACCATCTCCCCCCACCCCTTCCCTCTCTGCCGTCCTTTGCAACGCGCTCGACGCCATCATCAACAATTTCATCGACCCCGTCGCGCACCGGCCCTCCGTCGACCCTCTCCGCGTCCTCGCTGGCAATTTCGCCCCAGTGCCAGCACTTGCATCTGCACCTCAGGGCGCGACAACCTAACTGATGACCAGCCCACCTACCTGGCGTGCCAGAACTCCGTGATCGCCGCCACGTTCGGCCTGCTCGATGCCACCCAGAGCAAGGAGATCGTCGCCTGCGGAATGGCCGCCACCATGGGCATCTGGTCGGCGTCCCCACCGGAGGTCGGCCGGTTCAGCTCCTACTCCCTCTGCATGCTCCAGATCCTGGACAACGTCGGCAACCTCGGCACCGGTAGCATCCTCCCTTCCCCGCCGCCTTCTCTCGGTTGGGTGTCGCCGGCCTCCTCCCACCGGTCTTCCCCCGTCTCTCACCCCGCGAAGATCGCTGCTGGGTCGGTTGCCGCCTCGTTTGTACTCATCGGAGCCGTCTCGTGCCTTGTGCTTGTGTGGATCCGCTGGCGGAGGAGGTCCCAGCTTGCTGCCATCACCACGGATCGGGAGCTCACGGGGACCATCAAGTCGCCGCTCCCGACAGAGGGATCTTCACCAAGAGCGAGCTGCGGCAGGCGACCGACGGCTTCCACGCCAAGCACTTGCTAGGCAAGGGCGGCACTGGGAAGGTCTACTTGGGGAAGATCCCTAGCGGGCAACGCGTGGCCATCAAGCCGGTGCAGAAGAAGAAGAAGATGGGTGAGTTCTACCGGGAGGTAAAGGTGCTGGCCAAGCTCCGCCACCGGCACCTGACGATGCTGGTGGGCTACTGCCTCCACTCCCGGGAGCACGCCCTTGTGTACGAGTACATGCCCGGGGGCAACCTCTCCTGTGCTCTCCATCACGGGGACCTCACTTGGCGCTAGCGCATCCGCATCGTCGCCGACGTTGCCGAGGGTTCCCCGACGGCGCCGTGGTTCACCGCGACGTGAAGCCCACCAACGTGTTGCTGGAGAACGACCTCCGGGCGAAGCTCTCGGACTTCGGGGTGTCCAAGGTGGTGACGTCGGAGATCAGTCACGTCTCCACGGAGGTGAAGGGCACTCGCGGCTACGTCGACCCCGACTACTTCTCGGCGGGGCAGGTCTGCGAGTTCGCCGACGTCTACAGCTTCGGCGTGGTGCTCCTACAGCTGATCACCGGCCTCAAGGCCGTCGTCCCCACCCCCTCCGGCAGCCTGGAGTCCATCGTCTAGACGGCGCACGGCATCATGGCGGCTGCCGCGGTCGACAGCGGCGCTGTCGACATCGCCTGCATCGTGGACCCCCGACTGGGGCTAGAGTACTGGGACAGCGAGGACGCGGCGGGGGTCGACGGAGGGGGAGTGGGGAGGGAGGTCACGGGGGAGGTCGCAGGGTAGGAGGGGAGGAGGAGGCCGGGGAGGGGGGAGGGAGGCCGGAGGGGGGAGGGGGGAGGTCGCAGGGGACAGGGAGGATGCCGGAGGGGGAGGAGGCCGGAGGGCCGATGACCCTGGTCGTGGTGCTGGTGGTGAAGCCCAAGAAGCCCCAGTTCGACCTGCAGCAGGTGGGGGTCAGCTATCTGCTGGTGACGGCGCCGACGGGGGGGGGGGACGTACCTGACGCTGAACATCACGATGATGTTCACGGCGGAGAACCCCAACAAGGTGGAGAGGCCGATCATGATCCCCGCCAGGAGATGGGGCAGCCGGGGAGGGGAGGGAGGTCGCAGGGGAGGGGGAGGGAGACCGGAGGGCCGGGGAGGGGGGAGGTCGCAGGGGAGGGGGAGGGAGGCCGGAGGGGGAGGGGGGAGGTGACGGTAGTGCTCTCTCTCTCTCTCTCTCCTACACTCACATTTAATCTAGGGTAAGTTAGTAATTTTCTTTCCTTGAGTATAAGTTAACCATAGTTAAGTTAACTGAATGAACGGCAGGGACTTAAATATGTAACAAATAAGATTATAAGGATCTTTAAGATAATACTTAGAATAGAGGGATTAATCAGAAATTCACTATATTTATAGGGACTAATATGTAAAAAACCCTAATATATATTGGGTTCCTCGCGCGCGTTTGTGACATGCGTTATGTACGTGGCGGCTGTTCTGCGCTCATGGCGACGAAGATATACATCATGGGGCGAGGCGACGGAGCGTCTGGGCCAGGAAACCCACCGGCTGGCGCGTACATGGTGTGGTCCACGAAATGCCAGCCACCGGTCTGGAGTTAGAAACCAAACTAGCCGCGCGCTGTCTGGTTGGGTCGCCCGTCTGCTCTTCCGTGGACTCTTCCTGGGCGAGCCAAAAGAGACCCGGGTGGCGATGAGCTGTCTGGGGATCTATGACCGTCTGCGTTTCAACGTTATTTTGTTCCCGATCGAATCATACGTTTTCTGAAAAAGGGAAGTAAAAGAGAGACAAATATGCGTGTGTTGATGGGGTTTGGGAGGGTAGGATATGACCACCTGCCTTTGAATTTTTCAGGTCGGGCCCCGGGTATGGGGTCGCACACGTACGTTAAAGTAATGCGTATATAGTTTGGCAACTTTGTTATGTCGCATTTGAAAAGCTAGCTAGCTCCTAGATTCCTAGGTTATTATAAAATAAAATTTAGAAAGCACCCATGAAATTTTTTTAACTCAAGTTCTTCTCTAAAGCTGAAGGCCATCTCATCCATCCTATGCATGCTTTTGTGATCATATGTATGCACGTATTTTAAATATGAATACAAAAGTGAGGTTGCTCTCTCTCTCTCTCTCTCTCTCTCTCTCTCTCTCTCTCTCTCTCTCTCTCTCTCTCTCTCTCTCTCTCTCTCTCTCTCTCTCTCTCTCTCTCTCTCTCTCTCTCTCTCTCTCTCTCTCTCTATATATATATATATATATATATATATATTGTGATCATCAAGGATTCGTATATGTGAAATGTAACGGAATTAATTAAGGGTCACTTTGATAACGGATTAAGGTGGATTAAGGTGGGTTAATCGGGATTGGATGATTTATTCTAAATTTGATATTTTTTTCCTTAACTCAGGTCGGATATGGTTAAAGTGTATTAACTCATTCCACTTAAATAAGTGGAATGAGTTACTCCACCCGGGTTAGAGTCACTTTGGTAACGGGTTAGGTTAAAGATGGGTGGATCACCCCGGATAAATCACCCGCCCTTAACCCAACCCGTTACCAAAATGACCCTAAGGGTTCTGTACAATTGGCCTCCTCCAGATCTCAATCTCAAACAGCCTTTTCTACACCAATACTTTTGATTAATTTATATCCTTGGGTTACAATTATTCTTAAAGCAATTAGAATCCCAAGAGAGGAAAGGCCAAGCTAAGAGACTATATACGGGAGCATATTGGCCGTTGTTGAGTAACTTTGCACGCAATTTCCCCAGGCGACGTCCAAGTTCGGCAGGAAAGAGATAGATTGCCGGCAGAAACGCATCACCATCGGACAAGCAGCAATTTGCTTTGGAGGTGTCACTGTGAAGGCTAGCCAGTGCTGATCTTCATGGGGATTGATCAGGAGGAGGGAAGACCTAGCTCAGCGTGCCGACAAGAATAATCTTGAACTGGTGGGTGTTGAGGGTTGGAGTTATACGCTACACTACGGGAGAAGTGGGACGTGGGGGAAACGCTAGCTCCATGCACTCATTGGCTGGCATGCATGCATCTGGACGTCACAAACTATGGAATAACATTGGAATATTTATATATATCGGAATACCTATATATATATATATATATATATATATATATATATATATATATATATATATATATATATATATATATATATATATTCGCCGTGGCAAGAGATCGGGAGAGCTGATGCTTGTCCTCTAATTAAAGGGAGACCAGCTAGCCTTCCCCGGTATGGGTCAATGTGACAATGGGTGACAGGAAAAAAAAAACGAAAGGTGTTAAGGGCGGTGTTAAGGGCGGTGGAGGATGGACCACTCTAACAAGTCCAAGCCCATTAATATTACTGCCCGACCCCTGGTTGGAATTGAGCGTGTGGGTGAAGAAGCCTCCGACTGGCATGGCACAAAAACTCCGATCGAGAACACTTCTCCATCATTAAAAAATCTTTAATCATCTGAACATGTCACTACACACTATTCACATTTTCTGGTTAACTTACAAGAAGCTTGAAGATGTCTCATATAATTAAATAAAAGGCCGAATTATTCTCGTACAATTGAAAAATGTTTGACTAAAATCATCTCGAGCAATGGGAGTATCCGCAACCAATGTCCTTGCACTTCATGATGTTCCTGCATGATGTGGAATAATTATATAGAAAGAAGAGCGGGGGCAATGACAGGAGTTCATCTTATCCTCTAACCCTGATCTGGAGAGTCAAGATAGTCAGATTTTCTTACGTATAGGATACACGAAGGCCAAGAAAGCCCTTCCCTACTGCAAAGTGTGCAATTTCAAGCACTGGAACGTATGAAACCTACAGAAAGTGACGAAGACAAGTAGGGGAGGTGGCCTCACAATCCGACTTGTGTTAGGAATCAGAGTACCTATAACGATGGACAAAGACATAGGAAGAAGAAAGAGAGGGGAGAAAAAATCGAACCAAACGAATAAATAAGATTTTTACGCGATTCGGAGAGGTGATGTGCCTTTTTACGTCTACGACTGCACTGAGTTCTCTTTATTCTCACAAAAAAGAATTACACCATCACAAGAGATGTTATCTTAAATACAAAGAGATTAGAGCAACACACCATAGGTACTATTACAATAATAACCTCAGAAAAGATAGGAAAAATTTTTATTAAGATAAAAATCAGACTCCACACTCCAACAACTTTGGACAAGATGACAACATTAGGAAGAGGGAAGCAACGAGGGTCTCGGCACAGGACCACCCAAACACTCGTCAACTCTCCTATGAAAAAATTGAACACATCGGGTAATCTGTAGCAGTCGCGAGTCTGGGTAATTTCTTAACGTTATAGTAATCATACTCTCTCTCTCTCTATTTATTTAGATTTCGGTCAAAAATGATTCAAGGAACCACCTTTCCAGTGGGAAAGCTGTAAATTGGGCACTATGGATTCATTAACAAAGTCTCGTTAATTCAATCACTTGGATACCATCATGCATTGACACAGCAATTGTAGGCTAGCTGCTGCAAAGAACCTTAGGTACTCTAGGTGTTGAGATGCCCTCTAAGTTATTTGGACTCCATGCAGAGGCGTTGGGAAGTATACGTTGGTTGAGTTTTACTTGCTGCATTGTTAGTGTAGTCAATTTTTTTTTTAAAAAAAATCTATCGTATTAGTCTCCATCATCAGACGTACATACCCATGTAGTTAGATCATTGATCGCATGATATAAAAAATAATAGATCATACACTCTGAATATATAGACCGAAAGTGACGGGTCTATTATTTAAGGTATAGTAAGATGTATGTTGATCATTATTTTTATTTTTTTAACTGTCTGATCTACCGTCAGACTGTACGAACATGTAACTCAAATATATGAGACTTGATGATATAATTTTTTTATAAAAAATAGCTATTCTGTTGGGCTAATATAACACTACACTATCGGCAGTATAGCAAGTAAAGCTCGTTGGTTAGCATGGTATTCAAGCTGGCATCGAGTAGTATATATAATTTCCTCTTGGATAGCATTTTGGATTCAGGATTTGGCAGCCACATTACAGTTTGTATGATCTCATACAAGAGCAAAACTTCACTCCTTCGTATAAAAGGATAGCATTGTGGAGCCATAGTTGTCGAGAGATATGATGCATTTCTAACTTATTTTAACTTGCCGAGAACTTCAAATTAGAGCCATGTTCGAGGCCACCAACTTATTGAATGATGAATATACAACATGTTAGACCATCATAATTCAAAAGCTAGTTGATAGAGAGTACGTAGAGGTGGTTTATTATGTCATTTAATTAAACAACAAATTATCTCATATAACATAGAGGTGCGATTAATCCAGCTAATTTTTATTAGAGATCTTCCTGTTTGGGCGGTGGTGATCAATGCCAAGAGCTTCATATCGTCCTTTGGACATAACGAGAATGCTCGACTACATGCACGCACAAGTCCATTTACGTACATCGTGATAGCAGGAATCCCATTCAATTCAAATGTCAAATAATTACCTTCTTTTGATCGTTTATTTTCCTTCTCTCGTAATATATATATATATTACATCACATTTGCACATCCCAAATCTCCAACACACAATTCCACAAGCCATCAAAGAATATGGGCGTCAACATGGAAAGCAGCGAGAAGTTAACATGGGAATTCCACAATTCCCAAATCTCCAATACCTTCAAGAGAGCGAGCACTCGGCAAGGAGGCCAAGGGGGTGCCGCTTCAGGTCACTGCAGTAGTTGTAGATCATGTAGTTCCGCTGCACACGCTGCAACTCGCCCAGGTCAGCTGCGTCCGGGGCCACCCTATTTATCCAGCCCAATGGCGACACACAAGGGGAGATGCCCAAATCCCAAAGGCAGGTAGGCATCGGTGCTGAAAGTTTCTGAAGGAGATGATGGTGGAAGATATCACAATTATAATCATATTATATTTCTAATCTATTTTTAATACGAGATTATTCTCTTACACGCCCTTATTGAGAATTGGGTCATCTAACTCAAAATTTTAAGGTGATGAAAGTAGAGGACACCACAATTATAATCATATTATATGTTTAACATATTTTTAATACGGACTATTCTGTAACGGTCTAATAGTGCCACGAAGTTTCCTCCCATAACTATCACGGAGATCTCTCCCACATCGGCCTCCACAGATCAACCAAGGCAAGGATTCGGGTGATTGGCTCAATCTCGACGAAGATTTAGGTGATCGGATCTGTCCGTTTTGTACGTACTCGGACTTGATTTCCCTCCTCCCCTCTTCCTCTCCTCTTCTCACCACCACCGATGTTGTCGCAGTTGATCTGTGGAGGCCAATGTGGGAGAGATCTTGATGCAGGACAAATGCAGGTCACCCTATCAAAATAAAGTGAGCTCTCATGGGCATTTGATCAAATATATGATATGCTGCCAATCTCTGCTATCTAACTCAAACAGATAGAGTTATATACCAGATCTTGATCAATAATTAGAAGATCAATTGCAAAGCGAACACTCAGTTGGAATATCGACCATATCTAATATGGAAAACATAAAATCACGATAGATTAAAGATACCACTGTGGACACTTGCCCACGATGTGCCGGACATATTGCTGCTACTGGCTTCTTCTTTGCCCCTTTTGCGAGTGATTACAGGCATCTCCTAATAACAGGCCCTGATGCACCACATGAATGTGTGCCACCACTGTAACGAAGCCATCTATAAGACATCACATATCAATGTTTATCATGACATTTTCTTCCAGAACACTCTCATCGTTGGACAGTGGTGAGAAATGGCCCACGGTGTTATTCACGGAGATGCAGAAGACATACTCTATTGTTTTCCTGACGTTCTCACGTATGGCTTCCTGTAACTTCTTGTTTTATCTAATCTTATAGGCATTTATGATCTCCACGTCACCTCAGTTACCAACCATCACCAGTGACAGGGCTCCCTGTCAACTGTCATTCCTTTCGGGCTCGTGAACATCACCGTAGAGTAGTATTTACACATGCATTGGAAAGCAAACCTGAACTAATTGAGAGGCTTCTCTCACTGGGTAACTCAAGGATGGCGGTGGCGGTGGCGTTGGGATTGCTGCAGACGACTGCTGCAGGCAACAGTCGAAGACCCCAGCAGGCACGGTGATAAGAGACGGTCTGGAGCGGGGTGTGACGACCAGGGACGACGGGCCGCCAACTGGGCTCGCCGGTGGGCGGCCGCGGGTGACGCGGAATCGTGCGGGCGAAGGAGGGCCGGCCCTCCTAGCGCTGGAGCGAGGGCTCGCAAAGGCCGCGGAGGAAACCCGGTGTGGAGGGGAAGCCGGCGGCCAATGAAGCCAACCGTGGCGGCGTCAGCCCTCCGCTGTGGTCGTGGCTGCGAGTGGCAGCACCGGACGGCGCAGGCGGCGGGGCAGAGGGCCGCTCGCGACCTGCGACGACGGCGGCTGGCCGGTGGTGCCCGGGAGAGGCCAGTGACCGTTTACGGTTGGGACTGCAGGGCTGCTGCTCTCCTGCTGCTTCCTTTGCGAAGAGAAGACACGGCGGCGGGAAGATGAACAGTCCGGGATTAGGAACTTAGGAACATGAAATCAAATAAAGGAACCGGGATCAAACAAACAAGAAGAAAGAGAGATCGGGGGGTTCGGCTTCCGCCAGATAGAAATCAGAAGGGGTTTTGACTTCCGTCAGGAGAAGAAGAGAGGAGGGTTCGACTTCCGTCTGAAGGAAGATTACGATCGTAATCATACACAGATTTTTTACTAATCATCCTCTAACTCTAATTAGGGTTAGATTCTATTATTTATAAGAAAATTTAATTATAAATAAATTTAATATTTTCTCCATTTTAACATCAACAATATCTCGACTATTAAATAAATAAAAATATATAACTGACTATATAATTCTAAACTAAAATAATTTACAAATTAACTGTGACAGATAATAAATTATTAAAATAAATTTATAATTTAATATTTTCAATATTTTCACATAAATAAAAATATTCTCCGTAATCTCGATAACTCGTTCTGTATTAAATCTCCATGGTGGCGGTGGGACGAAATTCACGGAATTATTATGCTGCGACCCCCTATTGTATCCATTTTCTTGAGTTATAGGTGAAACCGAATATCAGGAGGAATTCGCGGGGACCAACTCTGCCGCCCTCTTGTCCCACTCACTAATATTATCCTCTCATGCAAGTTGGTTCAAGCAACTAAAGTTTATCATAAGTTGTGGTGATTGTTAGAATAACTTTGTATTAAAAATATTTTAAAATATAATATGTTTATAATAACTGAGCACTCTTCCATCAATATTTTAATATTTTGAGTTGGCTAGTCTAATCTAATAAATTCGAATACCAAGAACGAACATATTGGGATACATGCAAAGGGTTAGCAAGGATCTATAGCTAGCATTGCTGAATATATATATTTTCCTCTTTTCCAGCATTTTAGATTTCAGCATTTGATGGCCAACATATCCGTACGGGGTGATCTCGTAGAAGAATGAAATTACAGTACTGTTTTTTTTGGAAGCAAGATAGATTCATTCATTTCAACTTAACCACATAATACAGGAGTACATGAAGATCAACCCACAAAGAAAGTACATGTAGATCAGATCACATAGAAACAGCCCTCTCGGATCCTAAAAAGGTTACTACCCACGCATGGACTTATTAGATTGTGAGATTAATCAAGCTAAATTTCACTCACTGGATTTGAGAATGTTAATCAATCCGATGGTTTTAGAGATCTTCCTTTCTGTGTCGTAGTTTGGTGGAAGTGACTACAACATCCTTCACGACCTTAGTTACTTGGACGGAGAATATTGCTGGAGTACATGTACACACAACCATTCACATACATCGTTATAGCACGAAACCCATTTAAACATTGTATTGTTAGAGTGTGGAGTCTGATTCGGATATTGGTAGGTTCGCCCCTGTCTTTTTGCGGATCCAACTTCGCGGTAAGTTGGTGAGGGGTTGCAGGGGGGCAGCGCCCCCTTGCCCGTAAGGCCGGGGGTTCGGGGGCGGAGTTGTCCTTTCGAAAATTTTGGAGGGTATTATTATAATTTCACCGAGAAGGGTTGCCCTAGGATGTAATGCCCCTGGTTTTTTTTTTTCGGATCTTTTAGTGGGTCTCGGATTGTATTTTATATTTTACACGTGTTTTTCCCTACTGTGCCTTCGAAACTCTGTGCAGGGCGAACCGTGGCGTTCCTTGACTCCGGGACAGTACCACTGCGTTGTGTTCCTTCCGAAGATCGCGGAGGTAATTTTTCGTAATTTTTTGAATTTCTGCATTTTTTAGATTTTTCTATATATATTAACCCTTTTCTCTCTCCCCTCTCATTCTCTCTTTCTCACTCTCTCACACCTCTTTCTCTCCCCCTCTCCCCGGGCGGCCGACGGTGGCGGAGGAGGGCGAGGCGGCGATGGCGGGAGGCGAGGAACGGGGAACGGATCGAGGATCGAGGGCCGGTGGCGCGTGGAAGCTCGTCCGCAGGTTCGTGAAGCGGCGAGGGTTTCACGGCGTTTTCTTCGTGAATCGACGAGCTCGGGGTGCGAAATCTTCGGTGGAGGTAGGGAGATAGACCCCCAGCTCGTGCATTCCCTTTCTCGCGAGTTTTGTAGGCCGTGGCGAGCCGAGCGGATTTATTTTTGCATTTTAGGGAAAATCCATGATTTTGGGGAGTGAACCGGATCTCTCGTTTTACAGCATTTTGGCCGATCTGGGGGTTTAGATGCATGCCTAGGGGCTTGGGGATGGACTCCCCTTTGTTTCCCCATCACCCGGGGGTGATCGGGGCGTGGATCGGATTTTTGGGCTGTTTCCCGCCATTTCGCGCTCGGACGGGTGTGACGGTCCTTCCAGTGACCGTCACAGCCTGTGACGCCCCAGTGTGGGTGCGTCACAGGGCCCATTAGCCTTTTGGTGGTTTGTGGGTGTGACGGTCCCTCGATAGACCGCCACGGCGCTGTGACGCACCTAGGTTCGACCGCTACGTGCCTTCTCGTGTTTTCAGACCGTTGGGGTCACGAGTCTTCTGACCCGCCTAGGTAGGACCGTCATAGACTGTGACGCGCCCGAGTGGGAGCGTCAGAGCTAACGCAGCCCATTCTTCTGACGCGCCCAGGTAGGACCGTCAGACGCTGTGACGCGCCGAGGGGTGAGCGTCACAGCTTGTGTTGTTCCGTCTTCTAACGCACCAGGCTTGGTCCGTTAGAGACTGTGACGCCCCAGGGTGGGTGCGTCACATCAGTTGTTTCTCCTCTCGTGTGGTGCTCCTGTGTTGGACCGTTAGAGTGTGGTGACGGTCGAGGCTTAGACCGTTACAGACTGGGACGGCCCAAAGTTAGACCGTCAAGCTCTGTGTGGTGCCGAGATGAGTTTTCGTGTTCTCCGCGATCGTTGCGCGTTGTGTCGGTCGTGACCCAGTGGTCGACTTGCGGTCTTGTGAGTGCCCTAGACACCCGTGGGATTCTGTGTCCGTGTCTTGAGGGTGCCGGGAGGACCGTGCTACCTCGTTTAGCATGCCCGTGGGTTTGAGAGTCCGGGTGACTTCTAGCGTGTTGGGCTTTCGTGTTACGCTAGACCGAGTCACCGTGTGTCGGTGGGGGTGCGGTGGGGTCTCCCCCGCATGCCGTGAGTTTTCCTGGAAGATGATTCCCGAGTGGGCCATGTGTTTGGCCTTGGACTGTGAGTCCACCTATCAGCGTGGGAGCTTGTGCGTTGCCCTGGGAATCATGCTTCTGTGCTTTCCGCATGGGCCATGCAGGTGGCCTTGGACTGCGAGTCCAGTGGCTAGCCTGGGGCTGGAGGGTTCCCGCCTTTCCCTGAGAGTGGGATTTGGTTTGGCGGCCTGTGAGCTGCTTTGGGAACCGTGTTTCTATGTGTCTGCGTGGCCAAGTGTGCGGCCCGTAGGCGGTGAGTCCCGTTTCTTCTCTGAATGTGGTCACCGTGCGACGATGTTGGTACGTGGGATGGTCCCCGTACGTCGTCGGGTTCGGACGTTGTTTTCTGTTGAGTTGAGAGTCTACTCTCTCAGTGACCCTCCACTAGTCGTAGCATGCTTACACGCGTGTGGTCCCATCAGGGAGTGGTGGAGAGACTACCCTTAGAGACGATTTGTGGACCGGTTTCTGTCGGGCCCCGCGTCTAGCAGCCAGAGTCCGGCTGAGGGGAAAACCGGTCAGAGGATCAGACCAGGGACGCACGGTCTGTGTGTACACACGTGGTTGGGGGCGGTTGGACCCACGTCGACGGGCGTGACCCCAGCTAGTCACTTGTTTGTGGTTACTTGTACAGTGTCTCAGTTCCCGCTGGGCCGGAGGGAGACACATGATGTAACGACCCGAGAATCCGATTACCGGGAAGGCCCGATAACCCGAGACTTGTACCGCCACCCACGAGTCCGAAGACTCGGAAGGGTTAAAAGGATGGTGTGGAAACTACACAAGCATCACAGATAATTGCAGAAATTAAACAGTTATAATATTAAACAGGAAATAAATTAACATTTTACATGGTCCACAATAGAAATAACAACAGCAGCAACAGTAGTCCACGACTAGTACAGTGACAAGAAAGAAAAGTACAGCTACACGGGACATCCCCCGGCTCTGACCTCTGGCACTACCTCTGGGCACCCGCACCACGCTGCACTCCTGACGCGCTCCCCGAAGGTGGCGCCTCACCTGAAACACGGTGAAAACACGTAGGGAATGAGTCTCGGAACAAGACTCAGTAGGGATCACTCGAACCCTACCTCGTAAAACAAGAAACCACTACACTAGCGGTAGAAAAGTACCTCGGGAAGAAAAGCCCTGTACTATACAGAACTAGACCCTACGGCACGCAAATCGACACACGTGCCACTGTATGAGAAGACCGAAACTCAACGGTCGAACCGCCAAACTGTTCATCTTCCCCGATGAACGCGCTCTATCGGGGCAGCGCGACCATCAAGAACGCGCTACTGGAGCATAGCGCGTTCTCAGTCCGCGCCCGAAAACGGTGGAAACTCCCAAAAATTCCAACCACGCCCCCATGCCTCCACAGGAGAGGGGGAAATCAAAGGGGAAGACCCCTGGGGACCCCTAGCATGATTCTAGGCCATCAAAACACGAATCCAAGCATCAAATCCATAGATCGGGCGAGCTCTCCCCAAATCATGGAAAAATCCCAAAAAGCTCAAACGAGCCCCTCTCGGCCTCCCCGCGGCCTACAAATCACGGGAATGAACGGCAAGAGGCTAAGGAACGTCACCCTACCTCAATGGAGCGAATGCTCCGCCGAATCACCTATGAATCACGAAGAACGCTTTAAGCTTCACGAACTCCCCACGCTTCCCACGCTTGCCGCATGCCCACGAGCTCGCCTCGCCGCCGCCCACACGTCCGCGCCGTCGCCCCGCCGCTGTCCGAGGCCGGAGGGGGGGTTCACCGCGTCCGAATGGGAGAGAGGGAGCGAGGAGGGTGTCACGGTGGGAAGAAATGGCGGAAGAAGAAGAAGAAGAAAGAGAAAGGAGAAAAGAAAAAGAAAAAGAATTAGGGCTATATAGAAAATCCAAATTTTCGGAAAAATACCAAAAAAATAGAAAAATATATTTCCGGAATCCTCGGAACGCACCGATCGCAACGGCACCACTCGTGCCCGGGTGAACCTCCCGGTTCGCCCGCAGCGAGCTTCCGAAGAAAAAGCCGAAACACACACCGGAAATCGGAAAACACGCGCGGAAAAGCCACGGAACGCCTCCGGGCCTCCAAAACGACTCCGGATCGCGCCGATCCGAACACGAAAGATGTCCGAAACAAAATTTCAGACACAACGGAGCCCGACGCTCCGAAAACCAGATCCGGGACCCACGAAGAAGGATCCGAAAGGTCCAGGATATTACAGCCCTCCCCCCTTAAGGAATTTCGTCCTCGAAATTGAGAACAACCCAAGGGGAAAGAAGAGGAAGACTCACTCAAACAGATACGGGAACTGCTGACGCATCTCTTCCTCACGTTCCCACGAAGCCTCACCACCAGAGTGTCGCTGCCACACGACCTTCACCAAGGAAATGACCTTGTTCCGCAGGCGCTGCTCTCGCGAGAGCTCCGGGGGCCGAGGATTTCTTCCGTGGCATGTACCATCTCATGTCTCAGCAGTTCGGCGGGGAGGCTGGTGAGGGCTCGTCAGCCAGGGGTGGGCCAGGCCGAGCGGTGAGGGACTTCATGCAATTCCATCCACCTTACTTTAGCGGCCAGGCAGACCCTGATGCGGCTCGTGATTGGCTCGATGAGATGGAGCGAGTGTTCAGTTCTGCGAAGAGTGCTACCGAGGATAGAGTGGTGTTGGCCTACAACCAGTTGCAGGATACGGCTCGGAGGTGGTGGTCTTCCGAGTGGAAGACGTCCTTTCAGCTTCGTCCACTTGTGCAGATCGAGTGGGATGACTTTGTCAGTGCTTTCGAGCGTACGTATTGTCCAGATATTGTTGCCACGCAGCGGATGCGGGAGTTTCTGGAGCTGGTGCAGGGTGACATGTCCGTGTTGCAGTACAGGGCCCGATTTGTTGAGCTGGATCGGTACGCACCTCATATCATGGAGCATGAGAGGGTGAGGATCACGTAGTTTGTGCAGGGCTTGAGGCTGGAGCTGAGGCACCATTTGATCGCGAATGGGGCCACTGATCTAGAGACGGCGTCTCGTGTTGCGATTTCTTTGGAGATGGATATGCAGAGGACTCGAGGACCGATCAGCCAGGGGCAGTCCTTGTCAGGTCGCAGCCAGCAGTCGGCTACCCAGCAGCAGGGTTCCTTCCAGCATGCGTCGGGTGGTTCGGGAGTACCGGCATCGGCAGCTTCGGTGGCAGGATCTGCGTCCTTCGGCTCGAAGGTCAAGAAGTTCTTGAAGAAGAGTTTCTGGAAGAAGCACAAGGACCAGGGGCAGGCTTCATCGGGCAGTGTACAGCAGTCGATTCCTTTGCAGCGTCAGGGATCAGTGGGTGGATCGCGAGGACCTTGTCCACGGTGTGGTGGGACCCACCCAGGCAGGCAGTGCACGGCGCCGATCATCTGTTTTCGGTGTGACCAGCCAGGGCATATGGCGCGTGACTATCCTCAGAGGCTGCCGCAGCAGCAGGTTCCCCAGCAGCAGCAGCAGCAACAGGGACAGTATCCGCCGCTACCCAGGTCAGCTAGCGTGGGAGGCAGGCAGAGGGCTCGGGGCCAGATTACGCACTTGACCAGGGCAGAGGCAGTGGCGTCGCAGCTCGTGGAAGGCACCGTTCAGATTTTGGGTTGTGCGGCTCGGGTTTTGTTTGATTCTGGCGCATCTCATTCGTTTATTTCGGAGGATTTCGCGTCGAGCATCGAGGAGCCGGTGACCCAGTTGTCCTGTGATTTGGTAGTGGAGTTGCCTTCGGGTGACTTTATGGTCACTCCGTATTACTTCGACCAGGTTCCGGTGTGGATCGATGGGCGGAGTATGCCAGGCAGGTTGTATGCGTTGCAGCTTCGGGATTACGATGTGATTTTAGGCATGGATTGGCTCGAGACTCATGGAGCGGTGGTGGATTGTGGGATGAAGAGGGTCTACTTCCAGCATCCGAGCAAGCGGACCTTCTATTTCCAAGGTATCCGTTCCACCTCTTCTCGATTCCTTATCTCTGCTATTCGAGCCCGTCGGTTGCTTGATTCTGGTTGTCAGGGTTTTCTCGCGTCAGTGGTGGTGTCTGACCGGATGGAGCCGGATGTCGAGGACATTGCGGTGGTGTGCGAGTTTCCCGATATTTTTCCCGATGAGTTGCCTGGATTACCTCCCCAGCGGGAGATCGATTTCGTGATCGAGGTTGTGCCTGGTACGGGACCTTTGGCGAAGGCTCCCTACCGTATGGCCCCCGCTGAGTTGAGGGAGTTGAGGGCGTAGTTGCAGGAACTGTTGGCCAAGGGATATATTCGTCCTAGCTTTTCCCCTTGGGGTGCGCCCGTGTTGTTCGTGAAGAAGAAGGACGGTAGTCTGCGGCTATGCATTGACTATCGGCAGCTGAATGAAGCGACCATTAAGAACAAGTATCCGTTGCCGCGGATCGATGATTTGTTTGACCAGCTTCAGTCTGCGTGAGTGTTCTCGCGGATTGATTTACGGTCCGGTTACTATCAGCTGAGAATTCGCGAGTCCGATGTGGAGAAGACTGCGTTCAGTACGAGGTACGGGTATTATGAGTTTCTGGTGATGCCGTTCGGGCTCACCAATGCCCCTGCAGCCTTCATGGACTTGATGCAGAGGGTGTTTCATCCGTATTTGGACCAGTTCGTGGTCATTTTCGTGGATGACATCCTTGTTTATTCGCAGTCTGCTGAGGAGCACGCGTACCATTTGGGTGTGGTGCTGCAGACGTTGCGAGATCACCAGTTGTATGCGAAGCTCAGCAAGTGCGAGTTTTGGCTCAGCGAGGTGCACTTTCTAGGACACGTGATTTCTGGTGATGGCATTTCCGTGGACCCCGCTAAGGTCGAGGCAGTGATGCAGTGGCCGAGGCCGAGGTCGGTGACGGAGATCCGGAGTTTCTTGGGGCTTGCGGGTTATTATCGCCGGTTTATCCAGGATTTTTCTCGCATTGCGACCCCGATGACTAGACTCACGCGGAAGGACGTGCCTTTCGTTTGGTCCGAGGAGTGTGAGCAGAGCTTCAGGGAACTGAAGAGATTGCTCACCTCGGCTCCGGTGTTGGTTTTGCCTTCTGGATCGGGAGGTTTTGTGGTGTGTACAGATGCTTCCGGCATTGGATTGGGTGCTGTTTTGATGCAGCATGGTAGAGTGGTGGCTTATGCATCTCGGCAGCTAAAGTCCCACGAGGAGAACTACCCTACCCATGACCTTGAGTTGGCGGCGGTGATCTTCGCGCTGAAGAACTGGAGGCATTATCTGTACGGCGAGAAGTTCGAGGTATTCACTGACCATCAGAGTTTGAGGTACGTGTTCTCGCAGAAGGACCTGAACCTCAGACAAAGGCATTGGATGGAGTTCATGAAGGAATATGACTTCACCCTGTCTTATCAGCCGGGCAGGATGAATGTCGTCGCCGATGCCTTGAGTCGGAAGGTCGTGATTAGTACCGTGATGTTGAGGAAGTGGAGGCTCTGGGAACAGGTGCCCGAAGTATCCTTCAGGCTCAAGATTCCCCAGGAGCCAGGGTTGGCTGTGCTTGCGAGTCTGACTGTCACTCCTACTATCCGTCGTCAGGTGACAGAGGCTCAGCATGCGGACCCTGAGTTGCCCCGGATTCTTGCGATGGCTGACGTGGAGCTCGGCGAGGACGGTGCTGCGAGGTTTTGTGGTAGGCTGTACGTCCCAGCGGAGGAGCAGGTTCGTCGTGCGGTGTTACGCGAGGCCCATGGGAGCAGGTACACTGTGCACCCGGGTGCGACGAAGATGTATCGGAACTTGCGGAGGCAGTTTTGGTGGCCTGGCATGAAGAGAGATGTTGCCGAATTTGTGGCCAGGTGCCTGATCTGTCAGCAGGTGAAGGCGGAGCATCAGCGACTAGGCGGTACTCTCCAGCCCTTGGATGTTCCTGCTTGGAAGTGGGACCATGTGACCACAGATTTTGTGGTGGGGTTGCCAAGAACCCCGAGTGGGCAGGACAGTATTTGGTTGCTGGTGGATCGGCTGACGAAGGTGACGCGGTTATTACCGGTCAAGGTCAGCTGGAGCGTGTCCAAGTTGGCTCGACTTTATGTGGAGCGGATTGTGCCGTTGCATGGGATTCCCATTTCGATCGTGTCGGATCGGGATCCGCGCTTCACTTCTAGATTTTGGAGGAGTTTCCAGCGATCTCTTGGCACGGAGTTGGCTTTTAGCTCGGCATATCATCCACAGTCAGATGGTCAGTCTGAGAGGACCATTCAGACTTTGGAGGACATGCTGAGATCCTGCTGCCTGGATCGAGTGGCAGGGGAGTTGGATTCATCACCTATCGTTGGTGGAGTTTACCTATAACAACAACTATCATAAAAGCATCGGCATGGATCCTTATGAGGCTCTGTATGGGCGTCCATGTAGGACTCCACTTGATTGGTTTGAGGTGGGTGAGCGTGTTTTGACGGGACCGGAATTGGTGCAGCAATGTGTGGACGTTGTGCACCTGGTTCGTCAGAACATGTTGGCGGCCCAGAGTCGGCAGAAGAGCTATGCTGACCGTAGGAGGCAGCCTCTCGAGTTCGCCGTGGGCGATCATGTGTTCTTGAGAGTTTCTCCGATGAAGGGGGTGATGCGTTTTGGACGGCGTGGGAAGCTGAGTCCCCGCTATATTGGTCCTTTCGCAATTGTGGAGCGCATCGGTGAGGTTGCTTACCGGTTGCGGTTACCTCCTGAGTTGGCGTCGGTGCATGACGTGTTCCATGTCTCGATGTTGCGGAAGTATATGCCCGATGACTCTCATGTGCTCGAGTTTTCTGTTTGGCCTGAGGTGACTCCAGACCTTTCTCTCCTAGAGTTTCCGATCCGCGTGGAGGATAGGCGAGAGCAACGCCTGCGGAACAAGGTCATTCCCTTGGTGAAGGTCGTGTGGCAGCGACACTCTGGTGGTGAGGCTTCGTGGGAACGTGAGGATGAGATGCGTCAGCAGTTCCCGTATCTGTTTGAGTGAGTCTTCCTCTTCTTTCCCCTTGGGTTGTTCTCAATTTCGAGGACGAAATTTCTTAAGGGGGGAGGGCTGTAATATCTCGGACCTTTCGGATCCTTCTTCGTGGGTCCCGGATCTGGTTTTCGGAGCATCCGGCTCTGTTGTGTCTGAAATTTCGTTTCGGACATCTTTCGTGTTCGGATCGGCGCGATCCGGAGTCGTTTCGGTGGCCCGGAGGCGTTCCGCGACTTTTCCGCGCGTGTTTTCCGATTCCCGGCGCGGGATTCGGCTTTCTCTTCGGAAGCTCGCTGTGGGCGAATCGGGCTGTTCCCCCAGGCACGAGTGGTACCATTACGATCGGTGCGTTTCGAGGATTCCGGAAATGTATTTTTCTATTTTTCGGTATTTTTCCGAAAATTCGGATTTTCTATATAGCCCTAATTCTCCATCTCTTTCTTTTCTCCATCTCTTTCTTCTTCTTCTTCTTCCTCCGTCTCTTCCCACCGTGACACCCTCCTCTCTCCCTCTCTCCCATTCGGGCGCGGCGGACCCCTCCCCGGCTGTTGACGGCGGCAGGGCGACGGCGCGGACGCGTGGGCGACGGCGAGGCGATCTCGTGGGTGTGCGGCGAGCGTGGGAAGCGTGGGGAGTTCGTGAAGCTTAAAGCGTTCTTCGCGATCCGTGGGTGATTCGGCGGAGCATTCGCTCCATTGAGGTAGGGTGACGTGCCTTAGCCTCTTGCCGTTCAATTCCGGTGATTTGTAGGCCGCGGGGAGGCCGAGAGGGGATCGTTTGAGCATTTTAGGGTTTTTCCATGATTTGGGGAGAGCTCGCCCGATCTATGGATTTGATGCTTGTATATCGTGTTTTGGTGGCCTAGAATCATGCTAGGGGTCCCCAGGGGTCTTCCCCTTTGTTTTCCCCTTCTCCTGTGGAGGCATGGGGGCGTGGCTGGAATTTTTGGGCGTTTCTACCGTTTTCGGCCGCGGACTGAGAACGCGCTATACTCCAGTAGCGCGTTCTTGAGTGTCGCGCTGCCCCGACGGGGTGCGTTCATCGGAGAAGATGAACAGTAGGGCGGTTCGTGTCACGCTAGGAAGACCTAGCGCGATGGTCCTTGTCGCGCTAGGGTTCCCTAGCGCGATCTTCCCTGTCGCGCTAGGTATCCCTAGCGCGTTCTTCCGTGTCGCGCTAGGTATCCCTAGCGCGACCTGTCCTGTTGTCGGGTGTTCCCGCTGGGCCGTGTGTGTGACCTGGACACCCCGTGGAGTTCCGTGACCGTGTCTTTAGTATCCGGAGGTTCCGTTTGCCTTGGTCATGAGTTTGGCCGTGGGCAGTGCGTCTGTTTTTCTCCGACCGTGGCCCCGTTTGACGGAGCTAGTGCGTGGGGTGATTCCCACACGTTGTCGGACTCGGACGTCGTTTTCCGATGACTCGAGAGTCTACTCCTTCAGTGACCCTCCACTAGTCGTAGCCCACCAGTACGAGGTGCTGGTCTCACCTGGGAGTGGTGTACGGGCACCCACCTTTCGAGACGGTTTGTGGACCGGTTACCGTAGGCCCCTCGTCGGTAGCCAGAGTCCGACTACGGGGGAAAACCGGTCAGAGGACCAGACCTAGTGACGCAAGGTCTGTGTGTGCACACGTGGATGGGGACAGTGGACGCACGTCGACGGGCGTGATCCCAGCTAGTCACTTGTTTGTGGTTACTTGTACGGTGTTCGCGCCTCGGGTAGGACCTACCACGTCAGGCGGTTCACCTGCGGTGCGGTGTAAGACGTCAGGGGACGCTACCGGCTGTGCTTCTAGTGGGTGGTACTCCTGTCGAGTTGGGAGTGACAGACTGTCAGTTTCCGTAACTTTGACCTTCGGGTTTTGGCGGTTCGACCATTGAGTTTCGGTCTTCTCGTACCGTGGCACGTGTGTCGGTTTGCGTGCCATAGGGTCTAGTTCTGTAGAGTACAGGGCTTTTCTTCCCGAGGTACTTTTCTACCGCTAGTGTAGTGGTTTCTTGTTTTACGAGGTAGGGTTCGAGTGATCCCTACTGAGTCTTGTTCCGAGACTCATTCCCTGCGTGTTTTCACCGTGTTTCAGGTGAGGCGCCACCTTCGGGGAGCGCGTCAGGAGTGCAGCGTCGTGCGGGTGCCCAGAGGTAGTGCCAGAGGTCAGAGCCGGGGGATGCCCCGTGTAGCTGTACTTTTCTTTCTTGTCACTGTACTAGTCGTGGACTACTGTTGCTGTTGTTGTTATTTTATTGTAGACCATGTAATATGTTAATTTATTTCCTGTTTAATTTCTGCAATTATTTGTGATACTTGTGTAGTTTCCACACCATCCTTTTAACCCTTCCGAGCCTTCGGGCTCGTGGGTGGCGATAAGAGTCTCGGGTTATCGGGCCTTCCCGATTACAAGTAACCACGTCACGCCCGTCGACGTGCGTCCACTGTCCCCAACCACGTGTGCACAAACAGACCACGCGTCCTAGGTTTGGCCCTCTGACTGGTTTTCCCCCGCAGCCGGACTCTGGCTACGACGAGGGGCCCGATGGAAACCGGTCTAACCGTCCTCAGGGTAAGGCCGTACACCACTCCCTGGTGCGACCAGCACACGCGTACTGGTAGGCTACGACTAGTGGAGGGTCACTGAAGAAGTAGACTCTCTAGTCAACGGAAAACAACGTCTGAATCCGACGACGTACGGGGCCCACCCTGTAACGACCCAAGAATCTGATTACCGGGAAGGCCCGATAACCCGAGACTCGCACCGCCGCCCACGAGCCGGGAGGGCTCGGAAGGGCTAAAAGGAGTGTGGAGGCACAAGGAAATAGGAAATAAAGCAAGACAATACAACAATTAACAGAAATAAATAAACAACTACAACAGAGTCCAGTCCAACAGAAAGTACAGTCTAAAGTAGTAAAACGCACCACATGCCAAGTGAACACTCGGCCCGGCAAGCTGGCAACTTAGAACCTCCGCTCCGCACCCTCGAACCTCGAGGAAGAACTGCCACACCTGAAAAGCAGGGAATGAGTCTCCAAAACAGAGACTCAGCAGGGATCCCGCGGAACCCCAACCGGAAACAACGGCGGTAGCGGAAAGGACGCTACAACTACAGCAGGAACAACAACCCGGTGGCCGGTCAAAACTCGGCACTACAGCTACTCCTACTGCCAGAAGGCAGACCTCGATCACACAGTCGAAGCTACCGAACCACGCTAGTACCACCTACCGAAGTAAGAACACACGGCAACCATGCCGTAGAGGCCTGTCCCCCAGACACAGCCGACCTGGACACGCTGTCCAAGGTGCAACCCCGACCATCCGATCACGGGTACCGCACAACAAGACCCAACCTCGGTAAAGCCACTAGCACTAATCTCACGGCGCAAGAACCGACACACGCGCCAAGGTGAAACAATCGAACTCACCGGTCAACACGACCAAAAACTCGAAGGTCAAAGACACAGAGACTGACAGTCTGTCACTCCGTACTCGACAGGAGTACCACCCACTAGAAGCACAGCCGGTAGCGTCCCCTGACGTCTTACACCGCACCGCAGGTGAACCGCCTGACGTGGTAGGTCCTACCCGAGGCGCGAACACCGTACAAGTAACCACAAACAAGTAACTAGCTGGGGTCACGCCCGTCGACGTGGGTCCAACCGCCCCCAACCACGTGTGCACACACAGACCTTGCGTCACTAGGTCTGGTCCTCTGACCGGTTTTCCCCCGTAGCCGGACTCTGGCTACCGACGAGGGGCCTACGGTAACCGGTCCACAAACCGTCTCAAAGGTAAGCCCGTACACCACTCCCTGGTGCGACCAGCACCGCGTACTGGTAGGCTACTACTAGTGGAGGGTCACTGAAGGAGTAGACTCTCAACTCAACGGAAAACAACGTCCGAATCCGATGACGTACGGGGACCACCCCACGTACCGGCCCCGTCGCACGGTGACCACAGTCGGAGAAGAAACGGGACTCACAGTCCACGGCCACGCACACACCGTGCGCGAGAGTCGAGAAAACTCGAGTGGCACTTAAGCCACTAGACTCTGGACAGTCCTCTAGACACACTACAGCCAACGGTCCTTGAGTCACAAGACTCGGGGTCAAGACCGTTGTACGCAACAGCACAAGGCCGTCAATCTAGTCCAATCTCTAGGTCTAAAACCACGGTAGCACAAGTACCGAGACAACTCACGAGTCGCCAAGACCACTCCCTCGGGAAGGGAACGCAAGGGACCAAGGCCACCCACACGGGCCACACAGAAAATACAGAAGCACGATTCCCAGGGCAGCACACAAGCCACCACGACGATTTCCCATCTTGAAGCAAGCGGGAAACCTCCAGCCCCAGGCCGGATAACTGGACTCGCAGTCCATGGCCAAACACATGGCCCACACGGGAATCGCCTTCCAAAGGAACCCACGATATACGGGGGAGACCCCACCGCACACACACCAACACACGGTGACTCGATCAAGCGTAACACGAAAGCCCGGAACACATGGGGTCACCCGGACCCACTACACCGACGGGCACGCTAATCGAGGTAGCACGGTCTCTCCCGACACCCCAAAAATAAGGACACGGAACCCATTGGGTGTCCAGGATACTCACAAGGCCGGAGGTCGACCACTGGGTCCCAACCGGGTCGACCGGAGACCAACACAATGCGAACGGACGCTAAAAGGTCACCCGGACCCTTAAGCGCATGGGCACATAAAACGAGGTAAACGGAACCTCCAGACACCCCAAAACACGGTTACGGAACTCCACTGGGTGTCCAAGGCACACACGGCCCAAGGGGAGCACGATCAGCCGCAGACCGCCCGCCCCGGGCAGCCCGGCTGGTCCCTCCAAGAACGCGCTACACGTGCATAGCGCGTTCAGCCAGAACGCGCTGTACGTGCCTAGCGCGTTCAACACGAACGCGCTACATGACCATAGCGCGACCAGGCCAGGTCGCGCTATGATCCTATAGCGCGACAACCAGAACGCGCTGGGGCCGTAAGGCATGACCCGAACCGCCTTACTGTTCATCTTCTCCGATGAACGCGCCCTATCGGGGCAGCGCGACCTTCAAGAACGCGCTACCCAAGGCTAGCGCGTTCTCAGTCCGTGCCCGAAAACGGTGGAAACCGTGGGAAAAGCCATGCCACGCCCCGTTCACCCCCAAGTGAAGGGGAAACAAAAGGGGAAACCTTCCCCAAGCCCCTAGGCATGCATCTAAACCCCTGGATCGCCCAAAAACACCATAAGACGGGAGATCCGGCTCACACCCCAAAAACATGCATTTTGCCCAAAACGCCCCGTTTAGTCTGCTCGGCTCACCACGGCCTACGAAACTCACGGGAAAGGAAGTACACGAGCTGAGGGTCCATCACCCTACCTCCACTGAAGATTACGCGCACCGTGGGGGCCGATCCACGAAGAAAACGCCGCGAAACCCTCGCCGGCTCGCGATCGCGCCACCGAGCTTCCACGCGCCTCCTCCGCCTCGATCCTCGCCTGTCCTCGCCAGCATCCTCGCCCGCGCCACCTCCACCTCGCCCCCGCCTCGCTCCGTCGGCCGCCGGAGAAGAGAGGGGAGAAAGAGGGCGTGAGAGAAGAGAGAGGGAGGGAAGAGAGAAATGAGAGGGGGAGAGAGAAAAGGGTTAGTATATATAGGAAAACCGAATTTCTCGATAAATTCAGAAAATTACGAAAAATTACCTCCGCGATCCTCGGAAGGAACACAACGCAGTGGTAACATCCCGGAGTCGGAGAACGCCACGGTTTGCCCTGCAAAGAGTTCCGAAGGCCCATCAGGGAAAAACACGTGTAAAGCACAAAATACACTCCGAGACCCACTAAAATGATCCGAAAAAAAATATCCGGAAAATCTGGGGCATTACAGCCCTCCCCCCTTAAAGGAATTTCGTCCTCGAAATTCAGGACCTAGCACGAAGTCCCAGGGGAAGAACACTGAACCAACTGACACGCTGTCAGAGCCCCAGCACAGAAAACCTCGATTCTCACGAAAACACCGATCCTGAGGAACACAGCCAGACTCACAATCACGAACAACACCTCGCTCCTCGCGCCGAGCACACTGGCCAGCAGAGCAGGCATATACCAAAGGACACAGTCCGGCATCACCTCAGACAATGCGAGAATCAACCATGGCACCGCAGCCACAATCTCGCTCACCGAGGAATCACAACCCTCGACACGAACAACAGCTACCGATTCATCCAATGGTCGGCAGACAAATCGCACATCAGCTTTACAACCAGCTGACAGGTCGCACACCCTTCTCAAGGGGACAACCAAAACAGAGCCTCCACCAGCTCAAGCAGTCCTCTCAGCAGACCGCAACCATAACATCGGCTCAGCACCAAGAAACACCTCACACATGGCAAGCCGAAAGCCGGACACAACACTATGCCAACTCTCGTCAGAAGACAAACTTCGACAAAGCCCAGATCCCATCCGGAAAGGCACATCACAGAAACGACCACCAAAGGTCTCGCTGGCACACGGCTCTCGCCACGCTCGAGCCCCAACAACCAGCATCTTCTGTCTCTGAAAAGACCATCCATTGGTCACACGTCAACGGGAAACCTCCGCTTGCTCAGCTTCTTCCTTCTTTCCTGGTCCTCGACCGGGTCCAAAGGAAACATTCCAAACCTCAGCAAGCCATCCGTCGACTCCCACACGGACTGATGCCACATCTCGAGCTGCACTCCTCTCGGACACCGCATCCGAGCTCGAACATCGCTCCAACTCGACCCTCTCGGGGAGCACAACGAAACCGAATGATGGATCCTGGTGTCTTCTGTCATCACCTCACGGGACTCAGACTTATAGGGAACCACCCCATGCTAGTCACCAAACCAGGGATAACCTTGCGACACCAATGTCCTATCAAGGACCACCAAGCCGACGCCAACCTCACAGGAGGCCTTCGCCCTAAGGCGTCACTCCTCCATCTGGTCTCATCAAATCCTTCGATCAATCCAAGTGGACACCCGCCAATCCCGATTCCGCCCTTACCACAGAGCCACGGGACACCACCTGAACAATGCTCACGGTGACCTGAGCAATAAACATCTCCCCGTCACAATCCGACAAGACCGTAGAACCAACAGACACTGGTGTGTTCGGTCACACGGTTAGGCTCACCAGCCACTCACAGCCGCCAACCGGGACCCATAGTCTGCCAGAGACCACTTCCCCAAAAACGATCTCATCCGAGGACACGACTGGGACCACAAGTCGGGCGCCAAGCCACCGACTCTGACCAACACGTCCTCGACCTCCGTCAGGCGACATCCTCAACAACCTCATCCAGGTCCAACGCCGACGCCTGACACGGCTTCCAACACAGGAACAGGGTACTCATGCGACGCATTAGTCAGCACTTTTCCCAACACTCCATCTTGCCAGTGCCAACAACCATAATACCACGAGTAACGGCACGGCAACAACACGTTTCACACCGAGGAACCAATCCTCCGATGCTCAACCCAAATTCAGAAATCCGCCCGTAGCAACCAACGCTACGATCCTGAACCAGTGGGTTATGGGCCCACCACGCTTCCGCTGCGCACTCAAATCCGCGCGCACAGTCGAGAAAGCAAACATCGCCCAACCAGCACTCGTCCTTCCGGAACAGCACCAGCACCCTCACACGACAAGGGAATGGGCACAACATCTCACAGGCAACCGCCTTACCAAGATAAGGAGCACGTCTCGCACGGACTTCATGGCACACAAGGCCAACCAATCCGAACACACAATGCAAGACGACGATCCTTAGCCGAACGCAATCTCTCCAACCAAAGGAGAAACCAGTGCACTTTCGACCAACGGAAGAACTCCACGCTCGACCTGACCTCGAACCTCGCACACGCTGGAAACAGCACCATCCAGCACCAAGAAAACCATCGCTTCCGTCAGGTCAGCGCCTTCGACACACTCGACGAGTGTCACGTCGGACCACAATCACAGCATCTCTCGATGCATCACCGCTGCAATTCCTCGAACTGCAACACGGCATGCCAAGAGCCACAACATGAGCCATAACCGGCAACCGCCAACGCTCATCCTCGAGTCCCGAACTCGCCGCGGAGCCTTCACATCTCAAACCAACTCTAAGGCGAACACACCCCTTCGCATACGAGAGCGCAGGAGCAAGACTTACTGGGACACCACAGCCCAATCCTGCCTCGAAATCCATAAAACAATCGGGACCGACACGTCATTTCTGACGCCACAGAGCACGACAGGAACATCAGGCTCGACGAAACAGCAGCTCACCGAGAAGACATTCCGCTCACCCGAGCACACCTCTCGATCAAAACGCCTCAGGAGCTGGACAAACCTCAAGCTGGAGTGGCCAACACCGACAGCAGCTCCCTCAGAGCATGCTTACGGCCACTTAACCACGAACAGTCCTCACCAGCCACTTGACCATGCTGCAGGTTCCTCGAACGCAGCACCGCGAACTCACGCCTGCCAGCAACCTCTGCCCAACGCAGCACAACCAGGGCCACCACCGATGAGGGAGAAGGCTCTCGACCTCCATCCTTAGACCCCATGCTGGCACGAAAGCCGCGGACAGCAACCACCTTCACAGCGCCGCACAGCGCACCCAAGCTCTCAAGCGAGAAACAAAGCGGAAAAACAAGCACAAAACCCCATGCCAGCTGCCGACTGTACTGGACCTTATGGACTCTGATCACTGCAATATTTCGAATTCCTATGTACGTCCACAACCTCCGCTCTGATACCAGCTGTAACGACCCAAGAATCCGATTACCGGGAAGGCCCGATAACCCGAGACTCGCACCGCCGCCCACGAGCCGGGAGGGCTCGGAAGGGCTAAAAGGAGTGTGGAGGCACAAGGAAATAGGAAATAAAGCAGGACAATACAACAATTAACAGAAATAAATAAACAACTACAACAGAGTCCAGTCCAACAGAAAGTACAGTCTAAAGCAGTAAAACGCACCACATGCCAAGTGAACACTCGGCCCGGCAAGCTGGCAACTTAGAACCTCCGCTCCGTACCCTCGAATCTCGAGGAAGAACCGCCACACCTGAAAAGCAGGGAATGAGTCTCCAAAACAGAGACTCAGCAGGGATCCCGCGGAACCCCAACCGGAAACAACGGCGGTAGCGGAAAGGACGCTACAACTACAGCAGGAACAGCAACCTGGTGGCCGGTCAAAACTCGGCACTACAACTACTCCTACTGCCTGAAGGCAGACCTCGATCACACAGTCGAAGCTACCGAACCACGCTAGTACCACCTACCGAAGTAAGAACACACGGCAACCATGCCGTAGAGGCCTGTCCCCCAGACACAGCCGACCTGGACACGCTGTCCAAGGTGCAACCCCGACCATCCGATCGTGGGTACCGCACAACAAGACCCAACCTCGGTAAAGCCACTAGCACTAATCTCACGGCGCAAGAACCGACACACGCGCCAAGGTGAAACAACCGAACTCACCGGTCAACACGACCAAAAACCCGAAGGTCAAAGACACAGAGACTGACAGTCTGTCACTCCGTACTCGACAGGAGTACCACCCACTAGAAGCACAGCCGGTAGCGTCCCCTGACGTCTTACACCGCACCGCAGGTGAACCGCCTGACGTGGTAGGTCCTACCCGAGGCGCGAACATCGTACAAGTAACCACAAACAAGTAACTAGCTGGGGTCACGCCCGTCGACGTGGGTCCAACCGCCCCCAACCACGTGTGCACACACAGACCTTGCGTCACTAGGTCTGGTCCTCTGACCGGTTTTCCCTCGTAGCCGGACTCTGGCTACCGACGAGGGGCCTACGGTAACCGGTCCACAAACCGTCTCAAAGGTAAGCCCGTACACCACTCCCTGGTGCGACCAGCACCGCGTACTGGTAGGCTACGACTAGTGGAGGGTCACTGAAGGAGTAGACTCTCAACTCAACGGAAAATAACGTCCGAATCCGACGACGTACGGGGACCACCCCACGTACCGGCCCCGTCGCACGGTGACCACAGTCGGAGAAGAAACGGGACTCACAGTCCACGGCCACGCACGCACCGTGCGCGAGAGTCGAGAAAACTCGAGTGGCACTTAAGCCACTAGACTCTGGACAGTCCTCTAGACACACTACAGCCAACGGTCCTTGAGTCACAAGACTCGGGGTCAAGACCGTTGTACGCAACAGCACAAGGCCGTCAATCTAGTCCAATCTCTAGGTCTAAAACCACGGTAGCACAAGTACCGAGACAACTCACGAGTCGCCAAGACCACTCCCTCGGGAAGGGAACGCAAGGGACCAAGGCCACCCACACGGGCCACACAGAAAACACAGAAGCACGATTCCCAGGGCAGCACACAAGCCACCACGACGATTTCCCATCTTGAAGCAAGCGGGAAACCTCCAGCCCCAGGCCGGATAACTGGACTCGCAGTCCAAGGCCAAACACATGGCCCACACGGGAATCGCCTTCCAAAGGAACCCACAATATACGGGGGAGACCCCACCGCACACACACCGACACACGGTGACTCGATCAAGCGTAACACGAAAGCCCGGAACACATGGGGTCACCCGGACCCACTACACCGACGGGCACGCTAATCGAGGTAGCACGGTCTCTCCCGACACCCCAAAAACAAGGACACGGAACCCATGGGGTGTCCAGGATACTCACAAGGCCGGAGGTCGACCACTGGGTCCCAACCGGGTCGACCGGAGACCAACACAATGCGAACAGACGCTAAAAGGTCACCCGGACCCTTAAGCGCACGGGCACGTAAAACGAGGTAAACGGAACCTCCAGACACCCCAAAACACGGTTACGGAACTCCACTGGGTGTCCAAGGCACACACGGCCCAAGGGGAGCACGATCAGCCGCAGACCGCCCGCCTCGGGCAGCCCGGCTGGTCCCTCCAAGAACGCGCTACACGTGCATAGCGCGTTCAGCCAGAACGCGCTATACGTGCCTAGCGCGTTCAACACGAACGCGCTACATGACCATAGCGCGACCAGGCCAGGTCGCGCTATGATCCTATAGCGCGACAACCAGAACGCGCTGGGGCCGTAAGGCGCGACCCGAACCGCCTTACTATTCATCTTCTCCGATGAACGCGCCCTATCGGGACAACGCGACCTTCAAGAACGCGCTACCCAAGGCTAGCGCGTTCTCAGTCCGTGCCCGAAAACGGTGGAAACCGCGGGAAAAGCCATGCCACGCCCCGTTCACCCCCAGGTGAAGGGGAAATAAAAGGGGAAACCTTCCCCAAGCCCCTAGGCATGCATCTAAACCCCTGGATCGCCCAAAAACACCATAAGACGGGAGATCCGGCTCACACCCCAAAAACATGCATTTTGCCCAAAACGCCCCATTTAGCCCGCTCGGCTCACCACGGCCTACGAAACTCACGGGAAAGGAAGTACACGGGCTGAGGGTCCATCACCCTATCTCCACCGAAGATTACGCGCACCGTGGACGCCGATCGACGAAGAAAACGCCGCGAAACCCTCGCCGGCTCGCGATCGCGCCACCGAGCTTCCACGCGCCTCCTCCGCCTGGATCCTCGCCTATCCTCGCCCGCATCCTCGCCCGCGCCACCTCCACCTCGCCCCCGCCTCGCTCCGTCGGCCGCCGGAGAAGAGAGGGGAGAAAGAGGGCGTGAGAGAAGAGAGAGGGAGGGAAGAGAGAAATGAGAGGGGGAGAGAGAAAAGGGCTAGTATATATAGAAAAACCGAATTTCTCGATAAATTCAGAAAATTACGAAAAATTACCTCCGCGATCCTCGGAAGGAACACAACGCAGTGGTAACGTGCCGGAGTCGGAGAACGCCACGGTTTGCCCTGCAAAGAGTTCCGAAGGCCCATCAGGGAAAAACACGTGTAAAGCACAAAATACACTCCGAGACCCACTAAAATGATCCGAAAAAAAATATCCAGAAAATCCGGGGCATTACACACCCCACGTACCGGCCCCGTCGCACGGTGACCACAATCGGAGAAGAAACGGGACTCACAGTCCACGGCCACGCACGCACCGTGCACTAGAGTCGAGAAAACTCAAGTGGCGCTAAGCCACTGGACTCTGGACACTCCTCTAGACACACTACAGCCAACGGTCCTTGAGTCACAAGACTCGGGGTCAAGACTGTTGCACGCAACAGCACAAGGCCGTCGATCTAGCCCAATCTCTAGGTCCAAAATCACGATATCACGAATACCGAGACAGCTCACAAGCCACCAAGACTGTTCCCTCAGGAAGGGAACGCAAGGGACCACGTCCACACGGAAAAACACAGAGGCACGATTCCCAGGGCAGCACACAAGCCGCCATGTCGATTTCCCATCTCGAAGCAAGCGGGAAACCTCCAGCCCCAGGCCGGACAACTGGACTCGCAGTCCAAGGCCAAACACATGGCCCACAACGAAATCACCTTCTAAAGAAACTCACAATATGCGGGGGAGATCCCACCGCACACACACCGATACACGGTGACTCGATCTAGCAAGAACACGGAAGCCCGAAACACCTGGAGTTACCCGGACCCACTAAGCCCACGTGCATGCTTATCGAGGTAACACGGTACCTCCAGACACCCAAAGACACGGTCACGGAACTCCACGGGGTGCCCAGGACACACACGGCCCAAGGGGAACACCCGACAACGGACAAGATCGCGCTAGGGATACCTAGCGCGACAAGGAAGAACGCGCTAGGGAACCCTAGCGCGACAAGGACCATCGCGCTAGGTCCTCCTAGCGCGACAAGGCTAATCGCGCTAGGACCCCATAGCGCGACACGAACCGCCATACTGTTCATCTTCTCCGATGAACGCGCCCCGGGTAGGACCTACCACGTCAGGCGGTTCACCTGGGGTGCGGTGTAAGACGTCAGGGGACGCTACCGACTGTGCTTCTAGTGGGTGGTACTCCTGTCGAGTTGGGAGTGACAGACTGTCAGTTTCCGTAACTTTGACCTTCGGGTTTTCGGTCGTGTCGACCGTTGAGTTTTTGGTTGTTTCACCGTGGCGCGTGTGTTGGTTTTCGCGCCGTGAGACTAGTGCTAGTGGCTTTACCGAGGTTGCGTCTTGTTGTGCGGTACCTGCGATCGGATGGTCGGGGTTGCATCTTGGATAGTGTGTCCAGTCGGCTGTGTCCGGGGGACAGGCCTCTACGGCGTGGTTGCCGTGGGTTTTCACTTCGGTAGATGGTGCTAGCGTGGTTCAGTAGCTTCGACTGCGTGATCGAGGTGTGCCTTCCGGTACAGTAGGAGTAGCTGTAGTGCCGAGTTTTGACCGGCCACCGGTTTGCTGTTCCTGCTGTAGTTGTAGCTTCCTTTCCGCTGCCGCCGTTGTTTCCGGTTGGGGTTCCGCGGGATCCCTGCTGAGTCTCTGTTTTGGAGACTCATTCCCTGCTTTTCAGGTGTGGCGGTTCTTCCTCGAGGTTCGAGGGTGCGGAGCGGAGGTTCTCAGTTGCCAGCTTGCCGGGCCGAGTGTTCACTTGGCATGTGGTACGCTTTACTGCTTTAGACTGTACTTTCTGTCGGACTGGACTCTGTTGTAGTTGTTTATTTATTTCTGTGAATTGTTGAGTTGTCCTGCTTTCTTTCCTATTTCTTTGTGCCTCCACACTCCTTCTAGCCCTTCCGAGCCCTCCCGGCTCGTGGGCGGCGGTGCGAGTCTCGGGTTATCGGGCCTTCCCGGTAATCGGATTCTCGGGTCGTTACACATGAGGTGCGGACTAAGACATCAGTGGACGCATTCGGCCTTGCTTCTAATGGGAGGTACTCCTGTTCTGGACAGAGAGTGAAAGACTATCAGTTTCCGTGTGACTTCGACCTTCGGGTTTCGGCCGCGTTGACCGTTGAGTTCCAGGTGTTTCACCGTGGCACGTGTGTCGGCTCTCGCGCCGTGAGACTAGTGCTAGTGGCTTTACCGATGTTGCGTCTTGTTGTGTGGTACCTGCGACCGGATGGTCGGGGTTGCACTTTGGACTGTGTGTCCAGGTCGGCCGTGTCCGGGGAGACATGCCTCTACGGCGTGGTTGCCGTGGGTTTTTACTTCGGTAAGCGGTACTAGTGCAGTTCGGTAGCCTCGACTGCGAGATCGGGGTGTGTTTCTAGTACAGTAGGAGTAGTTGTAGCGCCGGGCTTCGACCGGCCACCAGGTTCTGTTCCTGCTATTGCGGTTGCTCTTGTAGCCTTTCTTTCCGCTACCATCGTTGTTTCCGGTTGGGGTTCCGTGGGATCCCTGCTGAGTCTCTATTTTGGAGACTCATTCCCTGCTTTTCAAGTGAGGCGGTTCTTCTTCCTCGAGGTTCGATGGCGCGGTGCAGAGGTTCATAGCTGCCAGCTCGCCGGGCCGAGTGTTCACTCGGCATGTCGTACGTTTTTACTGTTTTAGACTATACTTTCTGTTGGATTGGACTATGTTGTAGCTGTAGTTGTTTATTTATTTCTGTTAATTGTTGTCCTGCTTTATTTCCTATTTCTTTGTGCCTCCACACTCCTTTTAGCCCTTTCGAGCCCTCCTGGCTCGTGGGTGGCGGTTCGAGTCTCGGGTTATCGGGCCTTTCTGGTAATCGGATTCTCGGGTCGTTACATAGGCTCCTTATATATAAAGACATCATCCCTTGTAATCACGACAGAGTGTGCGAAATATGAGATCTCAGTGCGACCGTGGATGTAGGAAGACACATCACCTCCGAACCACGTAAATCCCTGTGTTCTTGTGGTTTGATCTTCTCTTCCCCCTTCTTTCTTCCTTCTCCGTTGTTTGTCCATCTCTACAGGTGCTCCGATCTCTAACAACTGGTATCAGAGCCTTGTTCGGGTTCAGAGGAGCAGTGGGAGCGATGGCTGTAGAAGAGGGAAAGGTTAGGATCGAGAGATTCGATGGCAAAGATTTTAGTTTCTGGAAGATGCAGATCGAGGACTACCTATATCAGAAGAAACTTCATCAACCTCTTGCTGGTACGATGCCGGAAGGGATGAAGAAAGAAGACTGGGATCTGATGGACAGATAAGCTCTGGGGGTCATCCGGTTGACGTTGGCCAGAAACGTTGCGTTCAACATCGTGAACGAGAAGACCACAGCAGGGTTGATGAAGGCTGTTGAACCCCCTCTTCATGTAAAATGCCTTATGGTTTTGATGTTGACCAAATTCTTTTTGAACTGAAAATGAGTCCTTCTAACGTCTTGAATCCCAACTCCGTCATATGTGGTTTTGGCGTGTTATGAAGGCTCAATGCAATCTTCTTCAGGGTAAGTGAGTTAATTTGACAGTTTGGATGAAAGAATTAACTGCGAGATATTTTGACAGGCCAATCTTCAAGGACAAGAATTTCAATGTTCTGGGACGTTTGGTGAGATCAACTTCAACCTTGATCTTCAATTTTGTGATTGAAGTCCTTTAAGTTCATCTCTCATTTGAATTATGTCCAAGTATGAAATGGTTTAAGCTTAATTGATTGACATGTTTTAAAAACCATTTTTGTAGCTCATAAACTTGTTCTTGAACACTTCTCATGATTTGCATGTTTATATTAGACGTTCTGGAACTTGACTCGGTCGTTTGGATCGCGTTCTCAGCAAATTCGTGTTCTGGCTGAAAGGGTCGACCCCTAGACAAGGGTCGACCCCAGGGGTCGCCCCCTGTTGTCCTTACTTTTTTGGCCCGCTGTTTTGTGGTTCTGGACTGAGAGGGTCGACCCCTCAGGCTGTGGGTCGACCCCAAGGGTCGACCCCTTCAGTAATTTTTCTTAAACAGCAAGCGTTCCTGAGAGGGTCGACCCCAGGGGTCGACCCATGCCTTCTGGGCAGAAAAACCACCCACGAGGGTCGACCCCAAGGGTCGACCCCTTCATTTCCCGGCCAAGCCGTATTTGTTGACCCTTGGAATTTCGACCTCATGGGTCATTTGTTTTAGGTTGGGGGCCCGTGCTTTGCTCCACATTTTGCGGATCTGGTCCCTTGACCGTCTCCAGAACTCGCTTGGCATATATAATGTCGCTTGGTTGATGAAAACCCTATGTGGAGAAATCGTATGTTGAACTGTGAGCCTTCTTTCTAACCCCTTGTGTTTGCAGGTTGAAGTCGCCACCTCCTGACCTGGTTCCAGCTTGAAGAGCGAGTGAAAGTGAAGAGAAGGAGAAGGAGAACTACTTCCATACAAGCCACAGCTGCTGGATGCGATCCAAAATCAACCTAAAGCTTCATTCAAGCCAAGATCGTCACCGTGCTGCACAAAGTGTTCGATTAAATTCGTGGAAGTGATAGGGGGAGCTCCAACCAGGATAATCCAACCTCTTTTCACTCTTCTCACTTTGAATACCTTGAGTTTAACTTCATCATCTGTTTGTAATCAGTAAATCCGAGATTTGTGTGTGTGTGTTCGTGTTCGACAACACGAACGGTTGTGTGTGTTTGTGCTTGCTGTTCTACACAGCGTGTGTGTGTGGTTGCTGTTGTAAACAGCGGGTGTTGTGTTTCCTTGTCTAGTGGAAGTTAATCCTCCGTGTGAGGGGTGGACGTAGGGGACACGGTGTGTACCCGAACCACCTAAAAATTCCGTGTGCACTTTGTGGTTTGATTTTCTGCTATATATCGTGTGGGCTTCACGGTGAGGAGAGAATTCCATTGCTTGTTAATAAATCACCCCATCATCACGCATTCACGTGTGTATTTATGTTTGTGCTAGATTTGAGTTTGTTGTTTATCTTGCCTTGGTTCCGTGTAGCTCGTTTTTAGATTTTATTGGGCCATCAATTCACCCCTCCCCTCTTGATTGCCACCCTCCGGGACTCAACAATTGGTATCAGAGCTTTGGTCTCTGGTTATTTACGATCTCACGGTCGTCAGAGAAGATCCCGTTAAATGGCAAATAGAGGGATGATGCCCGAAGGGCATTCCATTCAAAGACCTCCGTTCTTTGATGGATCGAACTACCCTTACTGGAAAAATAGGATGTATGTTTTCCTACGTGCCCAGGACTATGATGTTTGGCGTGTTATAAGTAAGGGTCCTTATGTTTTATCTGAAAAAGAAGATGAATGGGATGAAGAAGATATAGAGAAGTGTTCAACGAACTTTAAGGCTATGAATATAATTCAATGTGCCGTTCATCCTAACGAATACTCACGTATATCTATGTGTGCCTCTGCGCAGGAAATGTGGGATAAGCTACGGCTTATATATGAAGGAACATCGGAAGTCAAGGAAACAAAAGCCAACCTCCTAGTTCGGGACTATGAGCTGTTCGCAATGAAGTCAGAAGAATCAATTTCTGATATGTTTGCAAGGCTAACCGAAATTACAAATGGACTAAAGGGACTTGGCAAGGAGTATTCCAACAAGGAACTCGTCAGAAAAGTCCTAAGATCCCTCACTCCACAGTGGCATACAAAGGCCACTGTAATTGAAGACTCCAAGGATCTAAGTACCTTAACCCTTGACGAGTTAATTGGCTCGTTGATGACTTACGAGATAAACATCAAAAGGAGTGAGGAGGATCACAAGAAAAAGAAGGTTGTTACCACAATGGCTCTAAAGGTGAATCCACACGACTCAGAGGGCAGTGAAAATGATTCAATAGGCAACACTGAAGATGAAGAATTAGTTGCCATGATCACACAAAGGGCAAGACGGTTTGTGAAACGAACCAGAAATTTTGGTGGTCAGTTCAGAAAAGGACCAAGAAGGCAAGGTCCAAACAGAGGAGAAAATAGCAAGAGAGAAGAAGTGATTTGCTATGAATGCAAGAAACCCGGCCATATGCGGGGTGAGTGCCCTGATCTCATCAAGAAGGTAAAGAAAGGCAAGTTCAGAAAGCCCAAGGCCATGATGGCCACATGGAGCGATGAAGATCAAGAGGAGTCCGGAAATGAAGATGGACTAGAGGAGATAGTCCAGAATCTATGCCTCATGGCAAATGACGACGAAGGAAATGAGGTAGATTCTGAAACTGAAACTCTCACCTCTGAACAATGGCAAATTGCATATGAATCTTTATATGAAAAATGTAAGGGATTCAAATCTGAAAACAGAAATTTGAAAAAGAAAATTGATCATTTTGTGCATACTAAAAAATCATGTGAAGAGTGCCATGCTTTAAAATCAGAAAATGAAATTCTTTCATCCAAAATTGAACTATTTGAAGAAGAGATTTCATGTATGAGAGAAGAACAATCTACATTTCTGAAAATGCATGAAGAATTGAAAGATGACATGGAACAAGAAAAGCTTCAAATCTCGGCTTGTAATGAAGCCAAAGAAAAGGCTGAAAAGCAAAGTCAATCTCAATTGGTTGAAATAAAAATGTTGAAGGATGCCCTTGCCATCCTTGAAAGATCAACTTCAGCATCTCTTAAACCAAAGAAACACATGCATAACTCCTTTTTGAATGTTGGTAGATGGAGAAAAAGAGATAGAGCCATCACTTGTTTCTATTGTGGAAAAATGGGTCATGATATGTATGATTGTAAAATTCTGAAATATGATGAAGAAAATTCTGTTGGATTCAGAAAAAGATCATATATGCATCATGCCTCTAACCATCATGGACCCAAGCTTGCTTGGGTACCAAAATTTCCATAAGAACTTTGGTTGAACTGCAGGTCCACTCGAGAGCTCAAAGGAACAAATGGTATTTGGACAGCGGTTGCTCTCGACATATGACGGGAAACAAGGAATGGTTTGTGGACCTGCAAGAAAAGGATGGCGGAACGGTAGCATTCGGTGGTAAAGACAAAGGTAAAATCATTGGAGAAGGTAAGATAGGTAAGAATCAAAATCATACCATTGAAAATGTATTGCTTGTGAAGGGTTTGCAACATAATCTTTTAAGCATAAGTCAACTTTGTGATAAGGGATGCAATGTGATTTTTGATTCTAACCACTGCACTGTTTTGAATAGGAATACTCAAGAGATCAAATTCATTGGTTTCAGGTATAACAATGTTTACATGATAGACTTGAATGATGCTTCTCATGAAAACTTATGTTTGACTGCAAGGAGCAACGATGATGCTTGGCTCTGGCATCGGCGGCTTGGGCATGCTAGCTTCAATGTATTGCTGAAATTATCCAGAAAGGATTTGGTGGTTGGACTGCCCAAGTTGAAGGCCGTCAATGATGGAATTTGTGGAGCTTGCAGCATGGGCAAACAAACAAGGACATCATTCAAGTCCAAACAAGATGTGACCACATCAAGACCTCTTGAACTCATCCACATTGATCTCTTCGGACCAAGTAGAACTCACAGCTTGGGTGGTAAACTATATGGATTTGTGATTGTGGATGATTATTCAAGATTCTGTTGGGTCTATTTTCTCTCTCATAAAAATGATGCCCTGACGGAATTTGAAGCATTTTGCAGATTTGTTCAAAATGATAAAGGGTATTGCATCAAAGCTGTGCGGAGTGATCACGGCCGAGAATTTGATAACCATGAGTTCAGCAATTTTTGCAGGGCTCAAGGCTATATGCATGACTTCTCCGCACCTAGAACTCCGGAACAAAATGGAGTTGTGGAAAGGAAGAACAGAACGCTAGTTGAGATGGCAAGAACCATGCTGAATGAGAATAAAATACCAAGGTACTTTTGGGCTGAAGCAGTGAACACGGCCTGCTACATCATAAATCGAGCCATGGTAAGACCACTGTTGAAGAAAACTCCATATGAGCTATACCGAGGTAAGAAGCCTAACATTTCATACTTGAGACCGTTTGGCTCAATATGCTACATTCATAACAATGGTAAGAAGGACTTGGCTAAATTTGATCCCAAAAGTGACAAAGGCATACTGCTTGGGTACTCTCTCAATTCGAGAGCATATCGAGTGTATAATTTGAGAACTCTCGTAGTTGAAGAAAGTCCACATGTTATTATTGATGAATCATCTCCATTTAGAACTGATGAAAAATCTATTTTGCAGGATGATGTGTTGAAAGATGACAATATCGGGAAGAAGCAAGAAAATTCAGAAAAACAAAAAGAGGAAGAACCAAAAGAAGAAGATGTAAATCAGGAAACTCAACTTGAACAGGAGCTACCGTTGCAATGGACATTTGCAAAGGACCATCCTCTGGAGAATGTATTGGGAAATGTACAAGAAGGGATAAGGACACGAGCCTCCTTCAGGGAAGTTGAAACTCATGACTTATTAGCCTTGCTCTCTCAATTTGAACCTCACTCCATTGAAGAGGCCTTGAAAGATGAGTCATGGATCATGGCCATGCAAGAAGAATTACACCAGTTTCAAAGGAACAAGGTGTGGTTCCTCGTACCATGTCCTAAGAATCACTCCGTGATCGGAACAAAATGGGTGTTTCGAAATAAAACAAACGATCAAGGAGTGGTAATTAGGAACAAGGCCAGGCTTGTAGCCAAGGGTTATAGCCAAGAATTAGGAGTTGACTTCGATGAGTCTTTTGCTCCAGTAGCAAGACTTGAGGCAGTGAGGGTTCTCTTAGCATTTGCATGTTGTCATAACATCAAATTATTTCAAATGGATGTTAAGAGTGCATTTTTGAATGGCTATATCCAGGAGGACGTGTATGTGGAGCAACCACCGGGGTTTGAAGACACAAAGCATTTAGACCATGTGTACAAGCTGGATAAGGCACTTTACGGTCTGAAACAAGCACCTCGTGCATGGTATGATAGGTTAAGTGAATTCCTCATTCAACATGAATTCAAACGAGGTAATGTTGATCAAACCCTCTTCACAAAATTGAATGGTGAGGAAATCTTGATTGTTCAAGTTTACGTTGATGACATTATTTTTGGCTCCACTAAAGATGCCCTTAGCAACGACTTTGCAAAATTGATGCAAAGTGAATTCGAGATGAGCCTCATGGGAGAGTTAACCTTCTTTTTGGGATTGCAGGTACATCAAACGGTGGACGGGTTGTTCATACACCAAAAGAAATATGCAATGGAGTTGCTGAAAAAATTCGGTTTGGCATCAACTAAGCCACAACCAACACCCATGTCCACTTCATTAAAAATTGATCAAGATGAGAAAGGTACATCAGTGGACCAAAAACTCTTTAGAAGTATGATAGGTTCACTATTGTATCTAACTGCCAGCAGGCCCGACATACAATTTGCTGTTTGTCTATGTGCAAGATTTCAGTCAAATCCAAAGGAATCTCATTTGTCGGCTGTGAAACGGATTTTTAGATATATTGCTGGTACAGTTAACTTAGGACTGTGGTTTCCACGGAATTCATGCTTTGAACTTGTCGCTTATTCTGACGCCGATTACGCGGGTTGTAAGATGGATCGGAAAAGCACTAGTGGTTATTGCCATTTTCTTGGGGGTTGTGTGGTCTCATGGGCCTCCAAGAAACAAAATTCAGTGGCATTATCAACAGCCGAAGCCGAGTATGTGGCTGTCGGTAGTTGCGTTACCCAAGTGCTATGGATCCAACAGCAAATGATTGATTATGGCATTTCCTTTAAAAACACCCCAATTCTTTGTGATAACACATCCGCCATAAATCTGTCCAAAAATCCAGTTCATCACTCCCGCACCAAGCATATTGAAATTAGACATCATTTCATCAGAGACCATGTGAGTAAGGGTGATATTAACATCAGTTTTGTTGAGACAGATCATCAAATTGCCGACATTTTCACCAAACCTCTTAGTGTAGACAAGTTCACATCATTTAGAAGGGAACTAGGGGTTTGTAGGATAGATCAATCTGAGTCTTAATCATGTGCATCAATGTCATTGCATTGCATGTAGTGTGTCATTTTTTTTTGTCATGCATGTGCATAGTCGTGCTTGAAAAACCACAAAATTTTTCTATTTCTTTTGCATGAAAACCTTGATTGCATGGTGTGCATGTTCTTATTATAGAATACAACCATTGGCTTTGCAAATTCTATGGCCGATAATTCCTTGAATTTTCTTAAGGCCAGCAAAAGAGCAATTGATATCAAAATCTGAACTTTCGGAGATGGGAAACAATGAACCCCTTCTATGGTCTAAGTCATTCTTGAAACAAGTTCCCCAGTGTGTATACCCATTCATATAACTCCAATTTCTTGATTCCAACTCAATATAATCACTGGGGACTCGAGCCATATCATTCGCTCCCTTAAACTTACGTTTTCTTCAGCTTTTGCAGCAAACCCTGAAAGGGTCGACCCCAAGGGTCGACCCACGAAAAGGGGTCGACCCCAAGGGTCGACCCTCGTTAACGGGTAATGTTCTGGGGCGGGGTTTAAAAGGGGACGACCCATAGGGTCGACCCGTTCCGGTCGGGCGGCCTCGCCGCGTCCGAACCGGCTCCAATAAGGGAGGAAACCCTAAGTTTCCTCCCCTCCCATCCCTTAAAACCCCTCAAGCCCCCTTCAAGCCTAAAGCCACCTCTTTCTCCAAACATTACACCCCTCCTTGGCATCCCCCTTTGTGCCCTAGCGCGGCCCTCTCGGTGGCTACCCGCGCGGATCATTCTTCCGACGCTAGCACCGCGTCTCGTTGTTCTTCCCTTCACTGAGGTAAGTTCTTGATGTGTGGAGGATCCCCATTCTCTCTCGTGGAAGCATCTCTCTCCAAGTTGAGCCATTTTGATCTATTCCCTCATCTCCGGTTCCGTCGACTTGTGGTTAGATGGCGCCAAAGAGGCAAGCTTCTCGCAGCCGTGGAGAGTCGAGTACGGCCCCAGCACGACGTGGTCGGGCGGGCATCCAAGGCAGAGGACCGGCGCCGCCACCCAAAGTATTGGATAGAAAAGTCCTCCGGCCGCGGTCGGTATCTCTTGTAAACTTACATCGTCATCTTCCGGGACTCGTTGATATGTTATGCAGTCAGCCGAATCTAGAATATTTCATGTCTGCACATCGACGTATATATCCCAACTTGGTACATCAATTTTATGGCAATTTTATCATGTCCGGGGAGCACCCATCTACAATGGTTCATGGCCATCGGGTAATTCTCACTACAGAATTTTTGGGAGCAGCATTTAATCTCCCGGCTGAAGGTTTTATGCTTGGAGATATTGAAATTCCTGAAGATGCAGTTTTTCAAATGATGAAAGGTGAAGAAAGGGGTAACCGTTCTGTGGCAGGACTGAATGCAAATCATTTTCCGCCCATGCAACACATTTTACACAGAATGATCACCACAATTCTACTTCCACGGGGCGGTGGTCATGACAAGGTCACTGAAATTCACATGTTTCTTTTCTACTGCATTTTAAGTGGTATTCCTGTGAATTTCCCAGCCATGCTTTTATTTCATATGAGCAATAGCATGAAGCACAAGAACCGCACCATTCCATATGCTGCTGCACTCACTGCCGTGTTTACACATTTGGGTATTGATCTCTCCACCGAAATCTCACAAACTATACGAGAGGCTGACATTTTCACAATTCATTCCATTTGCCATAATATGGGATATGAGCTGCTTGATGGAAACTTAGTTCGCACTCTGAAAAGTACCGATCAAGAGATCCATTCTGAGGATGAATCTGATGAATATGAAGAGGCCCCACCTGCCGAAGATATGCCTTCCGAGGCGGTTCAGCTACTCATGGATCGGTTGGATTCGATAGATGACCGGTTAGACACTTATGGGGAGACTTTGGAGGGCATGCAACAACAACTTGCGGATCTGAAACTTAGTCATCAAGAGCACACCCAGTCTGTTCAAGCCACATTTGATAATCAAACCCACTTGCTTGAAGAAATCTTGGGCTATATGAGGCGTCCGCACACCTCCTCGTCGTCCGATGAAGATTAGATGACATTGCTCTTGGAGCTTGGACTTTATCTACTACTTATTTCACCCCCTCCTTTTTGATGTTGCCAAAGGGGGAGAAAAGAACTATTTCGGCTACTTATATGTATGTGTGATGAATGCTTGCATGCATGTCTGCTCATTTTCAGATTGGCTTTAGTTTGCATTTTAGTTTTGCATTTTAGAGTCATGTGTGTCATATCATATTGTGTGAGTCTCAAGTTCCTTCATGTCTCATTGTTATTGCATTTGAACTCTTCCTATTTCCTCCTGTTGTCGGCACACCTTGTGGTAATGCTACTCAATCTCACATGTTTTGCTATATATCGGTTCAGCATGGTGAATTCAGTTCAATATTTGTGGTTGATATGGTTCATAATCATGTGGTTTCATTTATTCTTGAATGGTAGTTTACATTGATCAAAAATGCAATTTTAAATTTTGTCATCATCAAAAAGGGGGAGATTGTTGAACCCCCTCTTCATGTAAAATGCCTTATGGTTTTGATGTTGACCAAATTCTTTTTGAACTGAAAATGAGTCCTTCTAACGTCTTGAATCCCAACTCCGTCATATGTGGTTTTGGCGTGTTATGAAGGCTCAATGCAATCTTCTTCAGGGTAAGTGAGTTAATTTGACAGTTTGGATGAAAGAATTAACTGCGAGATATTTTGACAGGCCAATCTTCAAGGACAAGAATTTCAATGTTCTGGGACGTTTGGTGAGATCAACTTCAACCTTGATCTTCAATTTTGTGATTGAAGTCCTTTAAGTTCATCTCTCATTTGAATTATGTCCAAGTATGAAATGGTTTAAGCTTAATTGATTGACATGTTTTAAAAACCATTTTTGTAGCTCATAAACTTGTTCTTGAACACTTCTCATGATTTGCATGTTTATATTAGACGTTCTGGAACTTGACTCGGTCGTTTGGATCGCGTTCTCAGCAAATTCGTGTTCTGGCTGAAAGGGTCGACCCCAAGGGTCGACCCCTAGACAAGGGTCGACCCCAGGGGTCGCCCCCTGTTGTCCTTACTTTTTTGGCCCGCTGTTTTGTGGTTCTGGACTGAGAGGGTCGACCCCTCAGGCTGTGGGTCGACCCCAAGGGTCGACCCCTTCAGTAATTTTTCTTAAACAGCAAGCGTTCCTGAGAGGGTCGACCCCAGGGGTCGACCCATGCCTTCTGGGCAGAAAAACCACCCACGAGGGTCGACCCCAAGGGTCGACCCCTTCATTTCCCGGCCAAGCCGTATTTGTTGACCCTTGGAATTTCGACCTCATGGGTCATTTGTTTTAGGTTGGGGGCCCGTGCTTTGCTCCACATTTTGCGGATCTGGTCCCTTGACCGTCTCCAGAACTCGCTTGGCATATATAATGTCGCTTGGTTGATGAAAACCCTATGTGGAGAAATCGTATGTTGAACTGTGAGCCTTCTTTCTAACCCCTTGTGTTTGCAGGTTGAAGTCGCCACCTCCTGACCTGGTTCCAGCTTGAAGAGCGAGTGAAAGTGAAGAGAAGGAGAAGGAGAACTACTTCCATACAAGCCACAGCTGCTGGATGCGATCCAAAATCAACCTAAAGCTTCATTCAAGCCAAGATCGTCACCGTGCTGCACAAAGTGTTCGATTAAATTCGTGGAAGTGATAGGGGGAGCTCCAACCAGGATAATCCAACCTCTTTTCACTCTTCTCACTTTGAATACCTTGAGTTTAACTTCATCATCTGTTTGTAATCAGTAAATCCGAGATTTGTGTGTGTGTGTTCGTGTTCGACAACACGAACGGTTGTGTGTGTTTGTGCTTGCTGTTCTACACAGCGTGTGTGTGTGGTTGCTGTTGTAAACAGCGGGTGTTGTGTTTCCTTGTCTAGTGGAAGTTAATCCTCCGTGTGAGGGGTGGACGTAGGGGACACGGTGTGTACCCGAACCACCTAAAAATTCCGTGTGCACTTTGTGGTTTGATTTTCTGCTATATATCGTGTGGGCTTCACGGTGAGGAGAGAATTCCATTGCTTGTTAATAAATCACCCCATCATCACGCATTCACGTGTGTATTTATGTTTGTGCTAGATTTGAGTTTGTTGTTTATCTTGCCTTGGTTCCGTGTAGCTCGTTTTTAGATTTTATTGGGCCATCAATTCACCCCTCCCCTCTTGATTGCCACCCTCCGGGACTCAACAAAGGCGCTATCAAATATGTACGAAAAATCATCCGCCTCTAACAAGGTATACTTGATGCGTCATTTATTTAATTTGAAGATGGTCGAAGGTGCTTCTGTTACAGATCATATCAACGAGTTCAACCAGATCACGAGTCAGTTGAGTTCGGTGGACATCAACTTTGAGGATGAGATTAGGGCATTGATCTTGCTCTCCTCTCTACCAGAAAGTTGGGGTGCGACTGTGACCGCTGTGAGTAGTTCTTCAGGCTCAAATAAGTTGAAGCTGTATGAGGTTCGAAACTTGATTCTAAGCGAAGATGTTCGCAGGAAAGAATCAGATGAATCATCAAGTTCTGCCTTGAATGTCGAAGGCAGGGGACGAACAAATCAACGTGGTCAAGATCGAGGTAGGTCAAAGTCAAAAGGAAGAAGTCAGTTTAGATTTCATGGTGATGGCTGTTCGAATTTTGGTAAGAAGGGGCACTTGAAAAGAGATTGTAGAGCACCGAAGAAGAAGTACCAAAATCGAAATCACAATTAAAACCAAAAGGAAGAGTCTGTGAATGCAACAACAGAAGAAATAGAGGATGCCTTAGTCCTGAGTGTTGACATCCCTATAGAATCGTGGATCTTAGATTCTGGAGCATCTTTCCATTCTACCTCACAAAAGGATTGTCTTAAAAATTATATTGTTGGTAATGTTGGCAGAGTCTATCTTGCTAATGATGAACCCTTGGATATTGTGGGGAAGGGAGATGTGAAAATCATGACAGGAAATGGGAATGTATGGAAGCTGCATAATGTCAGACATGTATTTGGGCTGAAGAGAAACCTGATTTCTGTTGGGCATCTTGATAGTGAAGGTTATATCATTACCTTTGTAGGTGACTCCTGGAAGATCACCAAAGGTGCTATGATCATAGCACGAGGCAGTAAGATGGGTACCCTGTACATGACAACAAATACAAGAGACACAGTTGCAGTGGCTGATTCTCGTGGTGATTCAGAAACTTGGCATTGCAGACTTGGGCATATGAGTGAAAAGGGAATGAAGGTACTACAGGCGAAGGGAAAGTTGTCTGGTTTGAAGACTGTGGATGTCAGGTTCTGTGAAGATTGTGTATTTGGGAAGCAAAAAAGGGTTAGCTTCTTCAAAGTAAGCAGGACATCCAAGGCTGAAAAGTTGGAACTTGTGCATACGGATGTGTGGGGGCCTTCATCGGTATCATCTCTTGGAGGCTCACAGTATTATGTTACCTTCATTGACGACTCCACCATGAAGGTATGAGTTTATTTTCTGAAAAATAAATCTGATGTGTTTGCTACTTTTAAAAGGTGGAAGTCCCTAGTTGAAAATGAAACTGGCTTTAAAATTAAGTGTCTGAGGTCAGATAATGGTGGAGAGTATGAAAACAAGGAGTTCAAAGAGTTTTGTGCACTGAATGGAATTCGAATGCAGAAGACCATTCCAAGAACACCTCAGCAAAATGGTATTGCAAAACGGATGAATAGAACACTAAATGAGTGTGCCAGAAGCATGAGAATTCATGCTGGTTTGCTTAAGACATTTTGGGCAGATGCAGTGAGTACAGCAGCATACCTGATTAATAGAGGACCGTGTGTTCCCTTGGATGGCAAGCTACCGGAGGAGGTATGGACAAGAAAAGAAGGTAACTCTTTCACATCTAAAAGTCTTTGGTTGTACTTCCTATGTGCTTATTAATTCTGAAAACAGAGACAAGTTAGACTCTAAGTCTAAGAAATGTTTTTTCATTGGATATGGTTCTCATGATTTTGGATATCGTTTCTGGGATGATCAGAATATAAAAATCATACGAGAAAGGAATGTGATATTCAATGAAAAGGTCTTGTACAAAGACAGATCTGTTGTAGAATCTGATGATGCAGGGAAGCAAACCAAAGATCAGGTGGAGCTGGAGAAAATCTCAGAGGAAGATGTTCCAAAGAGAACTCAAGCTAGTCCTGAGAATGTCATGACACAACTAGAACCCCATACACCGGCAGCACCACCAAGGAGATCTAGTAGAGTACCCAAACCCACTGAAAGGTATTCTCCTTCTTTGCATTACTTGCTATTGATTGATAATGGTGAGCCAGAATATTTCAGTGAAGCAATGCAAATGAAGGATTCTGTCAAGTGGGTGTATGCTATGAAAGACGAGATGAACTCTTTGCAAAAGAATGAGACTTCAGTACTGACTCTTTTATCAGAGGGGAAAAAGGCACTCCATAATAAATGGGTGTACAGGTTAAAAGAAGAATGTGATGGCAACAAAAGGTACAAGGCAATGCTAGTTGTAAAAGGTTTCCAACAGAAGGCAGGTATTGATTACACTGAGATTTTTTCTCCTGTTGTCAAACTAACCACAATCAGGCTAGTGTTGAGTATTGTGGCAGCTGAAAACTTGCATCTAGAACAGCTGGATGTGAAGACAGCCTTTCTTCATGGTGATCTAGATGAGGATATTTATATGCTACAACCAGAAGGTTTTGAGGTCCGTGAAAAAGAAAATCATGTGTGCAAGTTGAAGAAAAGTTTATATGGTTTGAAACATGCCCCCAGATAGTGGTATAAGAAATTTGATGGTTTCATGTGCAGCAGTGGTTTTAATAGATGTCAAGTTGATTATTGTTGCTATCTCAAGAAACTTGATGACTGCTATATTATTTTGCTCTTGTATGTAGATGATATGCTCATTGCAAGATCAAACATACAAGAGATCAACATGCTGGAGGAACAATTATCAAAGGTGTTTGACATGAAAGAGTTGGGACCCGCAAAAAGGATACTCGGGATGGAGATTGTTCGGGATAGAGAGACTAAAACCTTGAAGTTAACTCAGGAAGGCTACATTGAGAGGGTGCTGAACAGATTTCATATGCAAGATGCAAAGGCAGTAAGCACACCTTTGGCGAATCACTTCAAGCTCTCAAAGGAGCAATCACCCAAGGCAAAGGAGGAACATGAATACATGAACAAAGTACCTTATGCTTCAGCTGTAGGTAGCCTAATGTATGCTATGATTTGTACTAGACCAGATATTGCACATGTAGTGGGAGCAGTGAGTCGGTACATGGCAAATCCAGGTAAGAAACATTGGGATGCTGTCAAATGGATCCTACGATATTTGAGAGGTACCACAGGTATGGGTTTGTGTTTCACACTGAATGGTCTCCATTTACAAGGCTTTGTGGATGCAGATTTGGCTGGAGATGTGGATAGCAGAAGGAACACAACATGATACATTTACACCTTGGGTGGAACCGCAGTGAGTTGGATTTCTCAATTATAAAAGATTGTGCCCCTCTCTACAACTGAGGCTGAATACGTTGCAGTTACAGAAGCTAGCAAGGAAATGATTTGGCTGAAGAAATTTCTTGAAGAGTTGGGCAGAAAATAAGGTAGTAGTGTTCTTTTTTATGACAGTCAGAATGCAATACATCTTGCAAAGAATCCTGTGTTTCATGCAAGGACAAAGCATATACAGGTGAAATATCATTTCATTAGAGAGCTACTGGATGATGGGACTTTGACACTTGAAAAGATACGTGGAGCTGAAAATCCATCAGACATGTTGACAAAGATGGTGACTACAGAAAAACTGAGACTATGCATGGCCTCAGTTGGGCTCCATGGATGATGAAGATTGGAGGTGCCGTATTGAGTTTATGAATCATGGAAAGAGCATGGATTACAAGACTTGATTGCTGGTTTTAAGATCAGTCTCCAAGTGGGAGATTGTTGGAGAGTGGAGTCTGATCCAGATATTGGTAGGTTCTCCCATGTCCTTTCAAAAATTTTGGGGGGTATTATTATAATTTCACCTAGAAGGGTTGCCCTAGGCTCCTTATATATAAAGACAACATCCCTTGTAATCGCGACAGAGTGTGCGAAATAAGAGATCTCAGTGCGGCCGTAGATGTAGGAAGGCACATCGCCTCCGAACCACGTAAATCCATGTGTTCTTGTGGTTTGATCTTCTCTTCCCCCTTCTTTTTTCCTTCTCCGTTATTTGTCCATCTCTATAGGTGCTCCGATCTCTAACACATATCATCCTACACTCTTCTCGTATTTATTTTTGTATTACATGTGTGCATTTCAAATTTCGATTACATGGCAATCGTCCATCCCCTGGAACCTCAAGGTAGGGAGCACTCAGCAGGGAGGCCCTGGGAGAACCGCTTCAGGTCAGTGCAGTAGCTGTAGATCATGTAGTCCCCTGCACGCACTGCAACTCACTCTCGCCCAGGGGGTCCAACACCATGTTTATCCAGGCCGGGGGGGAAGCACAGCTCGACGTGCCCATGCATGGCCCAGACGCAGGCATCAGTCTTGAAGTCTCGGCAGGAGGCGGTGAAAGGGGCCTACGACCAGTTGGTCTTCACGAGGCCACCTCTCGTTGCCCAGTCATCTGCGCTCCAGATGCTGGAGTAGAGCCTCATGGCCAGGTTCTTAGAGAAGGGCACACCTCTATCCTCGTGCCTCTTGAAAACTCGGATGGGGGTGCCACGCGTCGATGGGAGAAGCTGGGGAAAAAGGAATAGGCAAATTAAGGAACCAAACCATGGGGGCAAGAAGACTAGTCACAAGTACATGTACATGAAGAGCAGTACTGATATATATATGGTGCGTGTATGCGCGCAGGGGCTCTGAGGTAGGGAGATTACTAACATGACGTTCAGAGGGTTAATCCACAGGACGGAGTAGGTGTGGAAGCGCGGTAGGATCGAACCAGAGCCTGAACTGCCACGTTAGATGGACGTACCGATTTAGGGTAAAGTTTGATGATCGATCGGTCGTGGGTTCATGAGACACGAAAAGGTCCGTTTATGTGGCAGATGGGATGGGCGATCGGTGAACCCTGTCTTACATAGTATGTAGTGACGGTGCCGGCGGAGTCGCCGGGGACAAGCTTGATCTGCATGTCTATGCACAAGCCAAAGAGGTACTCGCTCTTGGGGTGGAAGCCGGAGCCGGTGGTCCTGTCTAGGGACAGCGTGAAAAGCTGCCCACTGTCGAGTATCTTGCCGCGCGCGGCCGCCACCCCACGTTATGTCAACTAGCTTCTTGGTAGAAATTGGCCGCGGAGGCCGTAGTGGCCATCGAAGCCCCGGCCAGTAGAGATGCCAGGAGCCACCGCATGTCACCAGCACAAGATACCATGGGTATGAAACACTCAAGAGAACTCAGACACAACTGCTAAAGAGTCGATCGACAAGTCTAACTGGGGAGATTTCGAAAAGCCTTGGCGAGGAGTACGTACTTGATGATGGGAGAAGTGGCAATGTCTGGTATATATATATATATATATATATATATATATATGATGATCGAAGCCTCCTCTGTATTGCCGGTCCTGCCACCACCTCGTCCACCTTGTTGATAAATGCAAGAAGAAGCCCCCGCTGGCTGGGAAGGCACCTGGTCTCGGAGCTGGCCTCAATGGCCCCTCAGCCGGTCCTGCTGCTGCCCCCTCTCAGGTTTGGAGGCCCATCCGTGCTGATATTATTGGTGTCCCTGCGGCTCAGGTGCTTGATCTTATGCCCGTGAAGGCCCCTGTCCATCATCCTCCGAATGGTGCTGGGGTCTGTGGCCCGCCACTTGTCTGTGCATCTGCATGCGGGTGCTTCTGTCCTACCCGCAGCCGGTGTGCCTTCGATTGTCGATGTTCCTGTGGCTCCGCCCTCTTCTCTCCATGGGCTGCTGCTGTTCTTGCAGAAGTTTTGGCGGTGGTGCCCCCGTAGTCTCCTACCCAACTTCTTTTGGTTGTTGCTGGCCCCTCTGCTCCGCCATCTATTTGTGGAATTGCTGCTGGCTTCAATGCCTTGCCTACGGCTGGTGTGTCTCTGGCTGCCGAGGCATTGCTTCCTCCTGTGGGTTCGCCTTCTGCTCTCCATGGGGCTGCTGCTATTTTTGCTGAGGATTCTCAGCCTCCTCAGGATGGTGCTAGTGACTGTGACCCGCCACCTGTTTGTGGAATTGCTGATGCTATTGTCTTGCCCGAGGCCGGTGTACATGTGGTTGCTGACCCCCTACTACCTCCAGTGGTTCCGCCCTCTGCTCTCCTTGGGGCTGTTGTTGCCTCTGATGTGGGTTTCACTGCGGATGTGTCCGCCAAAGCCATTGCACCTGCTCCTGCTGCGTCGTCATCCGCTCTTGCTTGCCAGGCTACTGCTGGCCTTGATGTTCCTGCTGCTATCCCCTCGCCGGTGTTTGCTCCTGCAGGGCCGTCTGATGTGTCCCTTTATCTTGCCTCGCCACCTCCTCCGGTTCCTATCCAGCCGACTGCTACCCCTGCTGGTGCAGTTGCCTCGGTTGCCTCCCCTTCGGTTTACGGCGCTGCTCATGCATGTGGATGCTAGCCACCCTCCTGTAGTGGCGTCCGATGCCGATAGCCGCATTGCATCCGGCGCGCCTAGTGTCCCTGCTGCTGCTGGTCTCTCTCAGTCGTCCCCTTCGGCTGACTGCTCTTCTGCCCCCGGCCAGCCAGCAGACCCCCCTGACGATGCTTCTCCGACCTTCCTGGTTGCTCTAGCGGGCCTGGCTGTCGTCGTTCTCCCTAAGGAAGCGGAGCGGTTGGCCCGTTTGGGTGCTCTGCGCGTGATGAGGGATGAAGTCAACGCTTTTCTAGCCTTTTCTCGGCCTTGGGATTCTGGGCTCCTTCGGCCCTACGTTACTGCAACGCCTTTGGTGACGTCTCCGCTGGCCTTGCAACCCCCCCACGACGGGATCCTGGCTTTGCGAGCTGGGCCTCGCGACGATGTTCCTCCACCAACTGCTGCCTCCGTTCAGGTTGTCGGTGGTTCCGCCTGTGACGTCCCCAGCTAGCTGCCTCCCCCGACTACCTCTCTTGATGCTCCCCGGGGCTCCCCCGTGCTACCGCTGCAACATGATATCCACCCGCCGATTCATGATATTGCCCCCGACGATTTTGATGGTTCGGTTGATGAGCAGGGGTTGGAGTTTGATGCTTCTTTCCAACCCGCCCGCATGAGCAAAAAAAAGAATCGACGCAGGCCCAATCACCTCGAGTCCTACAGTCTCAGGCTTTAGTTGGCGGTCTCTGATTTGGCTTCTCTGGCCTTGTTTCTGGTTCATTGGGCCTCATTTGGGTTCATGGATTTCTCTTAGCGGCTTTGTAGGTCTATCTCTCTTCTGTTGTTTGTGGCCCCTTTTGTCTCTTTTAGTTTGGGTGCCTTTCTCTTCTCCATGTACTACTTCTGCTATTTACTGCTTTACTTAATGAAAATCGCTTGTCTAGTGGCCAAGGTGAAGCGTCCACCCCCTTCCGCAATGAAAGGATGAACGTGAAACCTCAACCCACCCTGCAAGTATTGCCTTTGATTAAAAAAAACGAGGGAGGGATGGAATGTTGTCATCGCAAGGCATCACTACGTACGTACCTCTCCAAGGCGGGTATGATTAGTTTATAGAGAAGTGGGTCTCATATTTCTATTAATTGTTTTTATTAATTATCGTATTAATTTTTGAAATGATTTATTAAAATAATAGTTCCTATATATCACGATTCATAAATCAAACATAATTAAAGATGGATGATTACAATAATGAAAATAATTAATTAATGGACATATATGAGCCTTACTTTCGTGTATATATATATAGACCAATCATATCTACGTGTATGATATATATATATATATATATATATATATATATATATATATATAGAGAGAGAGAGAGAGAGAGAGAGAGAGAGAGAGAGAGAGAGAGAGAGAGAGAGAGAGAGAGAGAGAGAATGTTACCACGCGCGCAACGCGGTATCATTTTTCATGATGTAATCATAAAAGATCTGCTTCCCAAAGAAATGAAGGTGGTGAATCTGGTGATGGCGGTGGGTGTGGAAAGGGGTTTGGTTGAGGTTTCTTTCTCCCCCATGAGAACCAGCTCTCACAGGACAGGAGTAGTGTGTGAACAACCACAACGACTACTCGAGGCCACCACGTACGAGATATGAAGGAATGTTATTGAGAGAACACGACCCCACATGGAGAAATCCGAAACTTTGATCACCCCAGCACGTATATATATATATATATATGTCCCACAAAACGAGTGGCATATGTGGGATCATCAATTAATTTCCCGGTCGGTAAAGTATGAAAAGCTTGAGACAAATAGTAATACGTGATCGGACCGGCTGGCAAGCACTTTAATTAATTGGGTATACATCCATCAAAACGAGATTCCATGATCTCTTTTCGCATATATATCTGAGATAGTTTGGCATGAAAATGTACATTTTCCGCTATGATCGATCTGCTTTTGCTAGCTGATCTCAGGGTAATTACAAACCTCAGTCTCTCTCTTTAGGCTCCGACAGTCGTCTTGGCATAGATATTCACGTCCGATCCCGCATGCAGCAGCCTGGAGTAGCTCAATCTTGAGTGTGTCAGACGACCTAACGTTGGTTCTTCAATTCGAACCCACCCAGTAGCTTTGTCCACAACTGGACGTCGGCTCAGCTGCCTTCAACTATTCACACATATTAATTCCGCTGATAATATACAATTTAATTAAAGAAATGCTACTTGTACATTGTTACAGTACTCCCTTAAGATCGATATTCTTTGTGACTCAATCACTCACTCGATCACCTGTATTAATATGGTATGGAACTCTTTCCTATATATTAACAAAAACATCACTTATCACTTAACTACAGATGGGGGTAAGTTTTCCCATTACAACAATTTAAAACGTTAGACTTTCAACCTTTTTTTGGTTTTTTCCATTATCTCTTCTTCGTAGAACGGTAAGTCTGCACATTATGAGCTCCATATATGTTGTTCATAAAAAATGGATAAGTCTTCTTCATTTTTAACGATAAGCTTATGAACCCGATCGAGAAGGCAAATATATAATGGACCCCAGGCATGATGCAGCCCCACTCATCTGCAGATTGTCCGACTCAAACGACATAGCTTCCCAGTTGAGTACGTACGTGTGTGAGCTTCATATATATATATATTTTTTTCAATATTCTGTTTCTTTTAAATAAGAATTCTTTTTCACACCGTTACTACGTACAGTTCCATCTTATTTGACTAATTTATGAGCCTCTCACATGCATAAACATTTAGGGGCCGGGGTTTATTTCTTAGTGATCGAGATGTGCAATTTGATAAATTCTTAGGACGTGGGAATTAAAATTCCTTGTTAGCTAGTGAACCATATATATGTGCTTAGTTAGGAATCGTATTTTCTTGGGGATGTATATATATGATCCCTCTTAAAAGTTAGATTAAAGAAGAGTTTTGAGGTATTGAATTCACACTTTTGGAGAGGTAAGAATTCAATTCTCTAGCTAGCTCTTCACTTAGATGTATTTTTTGAAATAAATTCGATCGTATATATTCACTTAACCCACGAATTGAATTAATGGATAAATCTCTCGCTTAAATTATTGACCCAAAAACGTAATCCCCCAAATAAAACCCAACAAAATAAATTCACAACTTTAAAATATGATTGGCAGATTGAATTCAATTGCACATCTCACCAACCCTCCTTAAGAAAAAAAGAATCCAGTTAAATCTCTTGATGTAAGATTTGAATTTTCATGAAACGGAGATGTTTAATTAATTATGTCGCTAAATTATTAATTCATTGGCACAAAAGAATCCAGTTAAGTACATGCATGGCGCGGAGTGTCCCTTACTGTAAGCTAGCTAGGGCGAGTCATCTGCTCCGACGTAGAAGGACAGCAACGAAGGCATCTGTACTCCGGCCTAACCGCTGGGTGTCTATCACATCGTGCGAGTCTATTTCTGTCTGTTGTGCGTCTGTAGTAAATGTGCCGCAGAGATATGGCACTCCAGTGGGGACTCGATTAGATCAGTCGAGTACCCAGTTTAATTTCACACGCCTACGCATTGCTGCTTCAAATATACACAGATATTCCACAGATCATATATAGTCTGTCTCTATGCCTAGACTATATCTTTCAAAGCTGAATCACCTGAGATTAATTTCTTCAGCATCCTTCCCTTTTCTTTTGAAACCATTAATTATTCTCTCAATTCATTCATTTATTTTTACACATCATGTGTGCATTCCAAATTTCCAAGAGACAGATAATAGGAGAGGCTGGGGCGGGGAAGTACGTACGTACTACACAAGCTATGAAAGAATAAGGGCATCAACACGGAAAGCAGCGACCATATCTGTGAATTGTGTGTACAAAGCAATCGTCCATCTCTTGGAATCTCAAGGCAGGGAGCACTCGGGAGGGAGGCCCTGTGGGAACCTCTTTAGGTCAGTGCAGTAGTTGTAGATCATGTAGTTCTGCTGCACCCACTGCAGTGCACCTTGACCCGCGTCGTCCAGCTCCTTGTTTATCCAGGCCGAGGGCGAAGCGCCGCAGCTGGAGGCGCCGGAGGCCCAGACGCAGGCGTCGGCGCTGTAGTTCCTGTAGGAGGCGGTGAAGGGGGCCTGCGTCCAGTCGGTCTTCACGAGGCCACCTCTCGTTGCCCAGTCGTCTGCGTTCCAGAGGCTGGAGTAGATCCTCATGGCCTGGCTAGTAGGGAACGGCACACCGTTGGCCTTGTGGTTCTTGAAATCTCGGATGGGGATGCCATCGACGTAGAAGCTGGAAGGAAAGAAAACAAAAAATATATATATAGTCTAATTAATTTGGAACTAGCCCCAGGTATGTACGTGAAGAATATTCTGATGGTGAACACTGCAGGGGTTAATTTGGAGGTGGGGATGAGATTTTACTAACATGACGTTCTGAGGGTTCCACAGGATGGAGTAGGTGTGGAAGTCCGCGGTGGGATCGAACCAGAGTTTGAACTGCTGCTCCCTGTTCCCCTTCCCCTGCGTGAACACGTTCGTGTGGAGTGTGTAGGGATCTCCGCTAAGGTTGCCCAAGAACTCGAAGTCGATCTCGTCATGAGTAGCCCCTTGGGATGATAGCTGCAAAACACAACATGGAGCTAGAATAGATAAGCAACCATATAAATACAAGGTGCATAACTTTTCTTTACAATATTTCAAATGACACCATCTCGGTTAGATCATATGTGAGACGTAATAACTTTTTGGTTATAGAATTGATGAAGAAATATTAATTGGTCTTGGGTTCATCTGGCATGCATCAGAAGCTCAGTTTATGATTTTGCAGATGTAAAGGGAAAGACCGGGTGATCAGTACGTGCACCAAGTCTTACATAGTATGCAGTGACGGTGCCAGCGGAGTTGCCCGGGACAAGCTTGAGCTGCATGTCGATCTTGCCGAAGAGATACTCGTTCTTGGTCTGGAAGCCGGAGCCGGAGAACTTGTCGAGGGAGAGGGTGAGGAGCTGCCCGTTGTCAAGTATCCGGCCTCGGCCATCGCCCCAGGTTATGTCCACCTCTTGGTAGAAGTTACCCGCGGAGGTCGTGCCGGCCGTCAAAACACCGACCAGTAGAGATGCCAGGAGCCACGGCACGGCACCAGAACGAGATGCCATGGCTGTGTCGACAGAACACCGAACGCAGACCCGGCTGCTGAACAGTCGAAAAGCCGATCGAAGTGGGGAGAGATCGATCTCCAAAAGGCACTGGCGACGAATTCGATGATGGGAAGAGTGGGGAGTGGCTCCGGTGTTTATATGGGAAGGGACGGCGGTGGTGGCGGTGGGTGGGCCGGGGCGGGGCTCTGGAAAGGAGATTTGTTGAGGCTTCTGCCCATGAGTTGTCACCGGACTGTAAACAACAACTACAACAACAACGACGAGGCCGCCAGTCAGAGGAGAGAAAAAGAAGAAAAGAAAAGGTGACGAAGGAAGAGAAGAGCTTCGTCTGTGGTGGTGTATGGCTGTCTGCCGTGTGGCAATTGGCGTGGTCGCACGCGGCTTGGCGTGGTGGTTGTGCGAGGGGAGGGCACGACCTCGACGTCTCCTTCGTGGGTTGGTCAAAAGCGGTGCCTGGTCAAGTACTTGTGGCTGGATATGGGCCCATGCCAGGCTCAGATCATCTTGGCCATGATGGGCCTAAGCAAGTGGGCATTCTCATGGCCCCATGGGCTGCTGTGCATGGGCATCTTAGCTAGGAACCTTCTTCAAGGTTCCCTTCGTAACAACAGCTAGTGTGGGCGGTGACCATCGCATCGGGGGTGTACTTATTATCCAATATGCGTTCTGTGTCATAATCTAGTCGGAGGGATGATGCGTGCATGCTACCTCTTCTTTGATTGATATCATAATCCACAGTTTAAAGAGGAACAGATGTGGCGTAGCTAGAGGTGCCCATTCCACTAGGGTACGTCATCTGTCTAAGAAACCCGGCCCTTGGTGTAAGTGCCCTGATAAACTAATTAAAATACGAATAAAGAGCAGATGAGCGGTTCAACAATTTAATTCGTGGCTCTCCCGGCCCGGCCGGCGTTTCTTAATTTGTTGATCAATATGAACGAACAAGCATACATACATCCGGGGATAATATATAGTTAATACTCAAATGTGCTGGGCTGTAACCAGCATGCATTGGTCCCAATTGATTAACCCCCATCATGGATGCATGGTCCTCCTATATATATATATGTGCCATCCCCATGCCCCGACGCGAAGAAATCCGAAGCCTTCGTGACCTCAAGCATGATGGGTTCGTGGGCCCAGAATCAAGTTGGCCCGCAGCGGGGATTGTTTCCGAGTCAATACCAAATGTGAAAGGCTTCCATTCCTTAGAAATTATGTGTGATCGGCCCGGCTGGCAAGCACCTTGCCGTTGTTCAGCCAAACAAAACTCCAGCGGCAAGAACCTTTCCTCTACCAGAAATGCTTATCATCGTCGTGGACGGGTAAATTTATTACTCGTCCCATATTTCATTAGGTCAAATATACAGTGTGTGACACTCACTTCCGATTAGTTTTACACATATTTTTAATAATACTTTTAATCTTATAAGAGTGATAAACAATTATTTAAAGGTAAAAATAATTATTTAAGAATGATAAATAATTATGTAAAGATGATAAGCAATCAACTCATGTTAATTTTCACGTATTCTCGACACGATGAACGAGACTTCCAATGTTATTTAAGGATGATAAATAGTCAACTCTCGTCAATTTTTATGTATTCTTGAGACGATGAATGAGACTTCTAATGTTATTTAAGGCTGCCAAATAATTATCTGAGAGTGACAAATAACTATGTAAGAGTGACAACTAGTCAATTCATGTCAATTTTTACGTATTTTTGAGATGACGAATGAGATGTCTAATAATTATTTAAGGATGATAAATAATTATTTAATGATGAAAAATAACTATTCAAAGATAACAAATACGTGAATAACGGTGACAAATCGATAGAAGTATAGATAAATATTTAAAAAATATTTTGAATTTTTAATAGATGAGACCCACGTGATAATGACATAGATCAATAATACATTGGACGAGTAATTTTTTTACCTGCCCAAAGTATAACTAGCATTTCTCTTCCTTTATATATAGTCTACGTTGTGTCGCCTCCAATTGGACAAGAGATGCATGAAGCGTACTGTTGGAATATTTGGGCATAGTTTCCAGGGCAATAGTCTCGTATTAGTTAATTGAGTTGTGGTTCATGTGCTTATGACATTGGACATGTGTATCTCAACACCGTAGTTTGGTGTATTCAACATGGTATCAGAGCATGGTATTGGCCCAACTCCTCTTGCCACCTTCACCCAATTAATATCCACGGCCCATCTTGACCGTGAGGGGGAATATTAGAATATTTGGGCATAGTTCCCTAGGCAATAGTCCCGTATTAGTTAATTGAGTTATGGTTCATGTGCTTATGACCTTAGACCTGTATTTCTCAATACCACGATTTTATTAATTCTACACGTACGTCAAAAAGAGTACCACATCTATATTTCTCTGCTTATTGTACATGCGGAAAAGACACAAGGCAGTGCTCAGACTAAAGACGACACACATATATATATTAACAGCCACTCTATGTATATGCTGGTCGGGGAATTATAAGATGGCGTATGCATGGTGAAAACGTGGGAGATCTCACGTGTCCACGCAACGGCCCCAAGAAAAAGAAAAAAGAAAGAATGTGGGTCCCACACGTTTAGATATGTGAGTGATGTTTGATATCGGTATAAATTTTGAGGAGAATAAGTATAAATCATTCTATGATATATTGCGTCTATCTTTATTCTCATCTACGTTTGATATACAATGAGATAGGAGGGGTGAAATGGGGTTAAAAAAATGGGGAATTGATATTTATTGACTTATCCTCGTTTTCAACCCTAAAATCTGGGTTAACTCTATTTTCCTTAACCCCCCTTATCCCCGCCCTTTTTAGCCATACCAAATGCATAATGGGATTAGATTGGGGATATCTCCGCTCTAACCCCGTACCAAATGCCCTTATGAAATCTATGTTCAGAATATTAAAGATAGAGTCTCGAGCGGAATAGAAGTTTTTTGTGGTGGGTTTAAGATGTCTATGAGATAGTCTTGGAAAAATTCTAAAAAAAAATAAAAAATTATTTTCTCTGTTCTTCTATGTTCCTCCTCCGAGAAGAAAAGAACTTGAGTTGAGGATGTCTGAAATACTCTGAATATTATCCTATTGTCATTGGAAATCAAAGATAGTGAAGAGATCTTATCTGTGAACATAGATCAAAATTATCTTTCCAATCAAATCACGTAAATCTGGTGTGTACTTCCTTGTGTGTTTGTTCTGTTATTTGTCTATTTTTTTCTCCTATTTGAGATTACATATTTCTCTTCTCTGCACCCATATTCTCTACAATACAGTGCTCATCGTACACGTACTCGTTTATCTCTTAGGTAGGCATATTGATGGAGAGTAATAATACTCGCTGCAGATGCATGCAATCAAGTGTGGGTCATTCGGTGCACACCCTCGTATTCATTGGTTCATGCAGCTGACAGGATCCGTTATGAGATCGAAACCTGAGGCACGGTGAGGTGTGTATACAGCAGACGTTACTTATTCATAGGTCTCAAGTCATTTATATTGGGCTCTGAAAGCCCTTTCTCTGAAGAGAGCAACGTTAATGACAGTTCAGCCCAATCCCTCTGGATGGGCTGGCCCAGTCTAATTGACCCATGTATGGTGAGCTCACTTGAAAACGCCTACCAATTACCTTCATCTGTGATCGGTAGGCTTTTAGTTGTGTCCACTATTTACTGCTCTTCAAATTTTTTTTCTCAACGTAATACTGACTTAAATATCAGAGTGATCACATTTCCAACTTAAATCCAGCTGAACTTAGGATATTTACAATCGTGTCGTTCCTTGTAGACCCTTTTCTTATATACTATATGTAGTAGCCACAAGAAGAAATCTCTCTCTCTCTCTCTCTCTCTCTCTCTCTCTCTCTCTGTGTGCGCGCGCGCGCGCGCGCACGCGCACGCGCGCGTGCGTGCGTGTTTTGTATTCTTATCTGTGTACTCTTTGTATGTTCGTATGATCAAATTCCGAATTACTCCCGACCTTAAATCTGCGAGGACGGAAGTGAACAGCCACTTCTCCCCATGCTCAAAAGGACTTCTCGATTTCAAGCTCCTTTTTCAGTGAGCCCCGTTAATCAGGCCAATCATTTTGTTGTTGAAGGGGAAGATAACGTGTATTGGTGATGTAATCTCTTCTTCCTTGAAGTTTCCCCCGCAGTATCTGAAAAAGCTCATGTTTTCTCTCGGAAGCGAAGCTCGGTCAGAATGATAAACATAAAAGGACACGACTCCTCAAATCAAGACAGCTCTCAGGAAAAGCCCACAGCATTATGGGCTGACCCGAGGGACCGAGCCCCGGAGAAGGTTCAGTCATATTAGTTGGGGCCGATGGATATCGACCCAAAGTTGTTGGCCCAAGATTGGCAGTCCACTATCTATGGCCCAAAGAACGCAGATTAATCTCGCTTCAAAAACTCCAGTTTTTAGCTCATATTCCACATCACAGGATGATAAACCCATCTGATAAAAGTAAATCCTAAATCTACTTCTATCCCTTGAGAGATGATTTCTGTTCTGCTAGTAGATTTTCATCATGATCAGGTAGATGCACTTCACTCCGAGAATGTCTTTTGGGAAGAAGAAATCCTGACATTGTAGGGTGGCAGGTGGGGTGCCGACTGCCGACTACTGAAAGTCTGAATCAGCATTTGACGCACCGGATTCATATGCGTACACAGAAGGTAGCTTCTGGCCGTACACCTTCGATTTATTGGAATACGTATATAAGTGATTCTATTAAGTCTTAAACTCAAGAGCTCAGATGTCCGAGTTAAATCCTAGATCAACTTTGTTAAATTCTAGATTACCCAAGAAAAAAAGATTCGATCTCTTTTTTTACCGAGAAAGACCAATAAATATTTAGTGAATTGCATCGTGTGATTAGGAAAAACAAAAAATAAAAATTACCAGAACTGATGGGAGATGTATGAAATCCCATACTTCGATATATACAAGAAATTCTTGCTGGTTCATCCTCTTTACCTGACCTAGTCTCAATTCTCGGCCATCCAATAGAAAAATTAACAGATGGATTTGAAAGAGGATAAAGAGATAATTAATTAAGCCTCTATATTAGTCACGAGGCGCATGCCCGTCATCACTACGTACGGGAATATGTGTTTTTGTGACATAAAAGTTATTAATGCTACCGCAAATAATCATGGATCAATTATTTCTACATCTTTAAAATCTTGATAAATAACTTTATAGCGCGCGCTATCTTTAGTTAATTTTCTTATACACCCCTAAAATCCGTTAACCACAGTTAGAATACCCTTAATTAGAAGTTAGAGTTCTGGGACATCGACGTAATTAGATAGACTTAGGGGTATAAAATTGTAGATTTTAAAGATTTAAGAAATACACAGGGAAATTACTTAAAAATAAGAGTACATGAGTTTTTTTTTAAAATTTTTGGATAACGATTCTAAGGGTATGGAAGTAATATTTTCAATAACCAAGAGCCTCTAAATTTCTCCCTCCCCTTTCCTCCTAAACTGCGTGCACTTCTCAGGTCTTTCATATTTGGCTCTACTCTCAACAGGGTACAAGCCAGTACGCTTGCCCCTCCATTTCTTTTTACGTTCCGGGGTTCCTTTCCCTCCGATCTTTTGCCTTCTTCCCTTTGTCAAGAACTACGTCGGGATTCGCTTGTGTCCTCCGAAGAGGTTAGTCTTTCTCCTCTCCAGCATCAAAACTCGATGTTTCCTTCTTATGGTCAGAGAGAGAGCGCGGGCGCACGCACACAAATATATATATATATATATATATATATTGCCAGTATAATTAAGGGGCATGGAAAATATAAAAGTTAGATCCTCTCTCATGTCTTATTTCGTTATAAAATCCACAGCGCATAGGAAACATATTTATCGGGCATGGGAGGTCCAGTGGGAATGAACCTTTTCTGCCATTACGTTCTTCGGGCCCAGCCCAAGCGGAAGGAATTCCAAGCCCACTGGACGACCTCAATACAGGGCAAACGGTTGCTGGCGCGTGGTAGAGCCCATTGTACACTTATTTTAAAAAATAAGTTTTGTGCAACACCCATGATAATTACACACCGGGGTGTTATATATGCAACACTTATTTTAAAAAAAATTAAGTTAACTTAATTTGTTGACCACGTTATCAGATGACGTGGCACGGAGATCACATAAAAAAACCCGATTTTTTGAATATTAAAAATGTCCCATTTCATTATTCACAAGAGAAAAAAAAATTTTGATAACTTTCACATCACGTCAATTGACGACGTGACTGACACACCAAGTTAATTTAACATGAGGATCACTCAAAAAAAAATTTAAAAATGAGCGTTGGACGTGCAATTAATACTCTTATGTGTAATTAACAGGGGTGTTGCACAAAATATTATATTACTCTATCTTAATTTGTTGCACAAAGCATTAATCCTTATCCACATAAGGGCGAGTCCACGCACCGGCCCATCTGTGAAGGTAGTGAAAGAGTAAGAAAAAATACTTAGTGCACCCCCCGGGGGTTGTTACACACCCCGGGTCTGCACTAAGTTTATATGCTTTTATTTTTTTTGAAATTTTTTTGATGTGGAGACAAAATTAGGAATAATCATAAAAAATATAATCCTCTTCTATACATGTATAATTATTAAATTATCTTTCTTATTTAATATTATTTTTATTAATAATCTTCTTACGTTGTAGTGCTTGCAATATTCCTATTAATTGTCACCGGCTGTTAATTAGCATAGATCCTATTAGAATCTATTATTTAACTATATTAAACCTTTAACCAACTTTTTAAAAAAAATCCAAATATCAATAATTTCTCTTAAACTCTTCTCCATTCTACATTTATCTACCTCTTTATCTCTTCATCTCTATCTGTGACACAATGTGCCAGTCAAGATAACATTTTATGTATAACAATTAATATACATTTTTGTCAAAAGTCTAATTAATTTTATGGATGAAAAAAAGAGAATATTCTTTACATCTTAAACGGAGACTAATTGCACACATATTTTGTTACACTATTAATAACCAATATTATGGATGATATTACAATAAGATAAACAAGCTTACAATTATATATAACACACACACAAAAGGAGGTTACTTTTGCGATGATACCATGCATAACACGTGCCGTCGCCATGTGTGCTATCTGTGGTTAATTTGTGAGAACTAACGAGGCGATGGTACGTACGATTGGCGAAATGACCGGTCAAAAGCATCTGTCTGTCCTTCATAGAACGACGACAAGTGATCACATGAAAGCCCTAGGAGGGAGGCCCATCACATCCCGATGGACTCCAGACGTCCATCCCAAACATCAAACCTACGTACGCATGGACAAGCAGGGCTCCTCCTCTTCAGATTCATATCCGTGCTCAAAACGGCGACGTACGAGACATACATATATCTCCTGTTCGAGCACTGGAGCTACGTACGTACGGAGATCAGTCGAACGCGGAGCGGTGTGACAAGGTCTGCTGCTCAACGCACCCCCGCGAATTGAAGCCGCAAGGAAGGAAACCCCGGAGTTCGACATGGGAATGCATTGCTGTTGTTTGGAACATCCTCGTAAACCCTTGTGATCCAGTCCCCGGATGTCTAACAGGAAAAAGATGGAGATGGATATGAGAGAGGAGGAGGAAGTAGGTCACTGTGTTATCGATAATTAAGCATGCATGTTCACATCCATGCATATGGGCGAATCACCGGGGGGGGGGGATTATGTCCAATCCACGGTGCAATTAATTAACAATGGTCTCCTAACTACTCCCCTCCGATCCTGATCTTGCACGTAAGATCTTTACACAGGGATTGAGCTCCACCCCCAAGAGGGTCCCAGGCACATGGTGAGGGGGGGCTGTCCTTTTCCTCCGTTGTTCTCTTTCTCTCTGTCGTGAACGCGACGTGATGATTTCGTCTCTCTGTCCCTACACCGGAGGTTAGTCTTTCTCTGCCTGCCAGCATCAAAACCCAAGTTCCCTTCTTCCTGTCATATCACATATCAGGAGCTTTTTCCTGGCTGGTCGCATGGCAGGGCCAGGAGATTGGCTTGGACGTCTTTTCTTCTACTCTCTTTAAATTTAGTTCCGAGTAACCATTATTGGCAGGATCATCACACATGCGGAGTCCCCATTGTCTTGATACCAATATATAGAAAACCCCGTCCAAAAGTTTAAGCTCTCACGTGTAGACGTGGCAGCGAGTGATGATCAGGTGGGGGTGATGGTTGTGGAGCCGAATTAATGAATTTTATTTGATCCTAATTAGATCCAACCCAGTTTAGGATTAGAACATGTCCTGACTTGCAGATCCTGACTTGGGTTGAGGGGGATCAGAATGAACGAAGTTTAAAAAAATACGGATCAGATTAGGTATTTGAGACGGATTTAGGCCAAATTTAATGACTTGACCCGAAAAAATATACGGGCCACAATGATCTAACCCAAAATTAACTGACCAGTTGTCAACATTTTACGACACTAACCCGCTCTTTTTTAAGAGCCCGATCGAATCTAACTCCTCCGTCGGCTCTCACAACACCATGCCGTGCTTATTATTATATACGGAGGAGAAGCCCCTCCCTCCCCCCCTGCAGAAACATGGTGCAGAATGACAGGCAAAGTCGAATCGGGGTCGCTAGACGCCAAGGTGGAATACGAGTCAGAAAGCTGGCGATCTGAGTCGATGCCGCGCCCATGTGATGTGAGTCCCGAAAGCGAAGTGGGCGTGTCGTCGGCACCAGTCCATCGACAAAAAGAAACCCCTCCCCCCCCCCCCGCCTTCCAGAGAGGCCCACGGTGGCTGGCCTCTGCTCGCTCTTCCCCTTCCAAACGCACTTGGTGGTGGTGTGTGTGTGTGTGTGGGGGGGGGGGGGGGACAATTAATTAAATTAGTAGGAGGAGTAGTTAATAGTTAAGTGGCTTTTATTGCACATTTTGTGGCAGAATAATATGAGAAGAAGTGGACCGTGAGGTGACCTCTACACACCAGAAAGTGACGTCTCAAAGCTTGGTGAGGAGATCTTGTTGTCTAATCACATCCCGCCCAACCAAGGTTGCGCTGACATCTGGTTAAATGACTTTGAGTGATCATGTCACCGAGGATTATTTAAACTATGATTTGTCGACTCGGTCTGATTCAGGTTGACTTGATCCGACTCAGGTTTACTCGGACATGTCGTACCGTATCTAAAAAAATTCGATATGTTACGGATCATCTCTAGGATCGGTCGAGTCGGGTCGAGTCACAATGTGAGAGAGAGAGAGAGAGAGAGAGAGAGGGAGAGAGAGGGTCGAGTCGAATCAAGTCGATGCGACTTGATCGTATCGTACCGGATCGAGATCTTCCTGATCCGGTACGACTCAGTCAGTCGGCAAACCTTGATTCAAACATCAATCTGAATCGATTAATTATTTGGATATTTTATATATCTGAATATAATATCCGGCGACAATATATATAATTGAGTTTAATATCGTTTGACATCATATTAACAATATATCATGGCCGGAGTGAAAAATAGATATATATACATGCTCTGATTAGTATATGGCAGTTTGTACTTTGATACTAACTCTGAGACTTCAAATCTAATGGCCATGATAATTTTTAGCTTCTTTAAATAAACTATATATATATATATTTTTTAAAAATCATGTTCATCTTATTCTCTAAAATGTATTTACTAGATTGTTTTAGTACTTTAAAATACATCTAGACGCCTACTTAATTACCAGTTGGATGCTTGTTGATTTAAAACTCGTCTTCTCTCGCATGCTATGTTCACGAGGTTTATAACTAAAAGCTTTAAATTATATAAGTACAACTTGAAATACTTAGATATATTCAGATATTATTCGATAGGGTGAAATCTCAGATAGTATCTCAAGTCATAATAATCAGATAATACTAAATAGATAGTTTGATGATGTAGCATTTGTTCCATATTTGTTCTATTAACAGTTTTAACATTGGCCTGAGTGTCACTCGTATTAGGTTTCCCATCATCAAAAAAATAGAAAACCTGTGATGGATGTTTCCGGGTGCAGCCGCGTCAGATGGATGGGTAAATTAAGGAAGCGTTAGGCATAATGTGGCTGCTACCAAAACGAATGCGACAGCATGGCCATTAAATGGAAAGTTCTTCTATTATTAAAGTGGAACTCATATCGTCAGCAATATGCGACTTGTCGGCTTCAATCTCCCTTGAAGCTCTTACGAGATAACAATCTTTCGTAATTTAAGTATTGAATCATCAACTCAGACTGTGATTGTGCCTAACGTCTAAAAGTTTTAATTCGATGACCACCAATCAGGATTCGATGACTCTAGAATTCATATCGGGATTTCCTCTGATCTCGGACAAGTCAATCTGACTCAAAGTTGACTTTCGATTGAGTAAGGTTGAGAATGATAAAATTCGTCAGACCCAGTACAATCCAACATCGTTAACCCGTTATTACCTGCATTGATCGAACACATAACGGATCACTCCACCCCTAACTCATCAAGTGTGGCCCAATTGAGGCCTAAGAAAGTACCGTCGGCTCCCGGGCAAAATTACTGCGCGCATCCCAAATGTCGTAGAACTCACTATCGGATAAATGTTGTCACTACCATTACGGGATTTTTCTTGGCGTGGACGGAATCACACCCACGTCGTCGGAATTCCCGCCAAGAAGTCTCCCTTCTAGTAACGGGCAAGGGAACAACGGGCAACCCCCCATGATCAAGGAGGACACTACAAGAAAAAACGATGTTTGTGACGGAATTTTAAGACGGAATAATTTCCGTCTGAAAATCGGTTGTAAATTCATATTCCATCGGTATTTCTAACCGAAAAATATCTATCTGATTTTGTGACTAATCCGTCTGAAGTATCAGACGGAAATAAGGACGGTATTTATTCCGTTTAAAAATTCAGACGGATTTTCAGACGAATCCGTCCGAAATATATATTTTTAGTTTTTATGTTACAGAAGGATTTTGGGACAGTATATCCGACGAAAATATTTCAGACGGAATTTCTGTCGGATCGTTTGTCATCTTAAAGTTCGGACGGAATTCCATACGCATAATTTGCCGTCGGGATAATTATGTTACCGAGGAAATTTTCGTCCACTTCGTTTCCGTCTTAAGTTTCAGATGGAATTTTCGTCGAATATTTAGTCCGTCTGAAAATTGTTACCAGGAATATACGACGGAGTCTATCCGTCCGAAATCCGTTTGAAATCCGTTCGAAAATTCATTTCAGACGAAATTTCGGACGGATTTCAAACGGATGACGGCCGTCACACCAAGAGGACACACACGTATATGCTTACAGGCATACTTATGTAGAGACACAGATAGAGAGAAAATGCATCTTCAGATTAGCAGCGCTCCACGCCAAGGAGGAGAGGGAGGCTCCCTCGCGCCGCGATGGAAAGGATCTCCATCTGAAAAGTAGGGTCAAAGAGGTTCCTATGTGATTCTTCTCCCTCTACCTCTCCGAGCACTCCTTCCTCCACTCAGGCCCATCAGTTTCTCTTTCTCTGGCTCTCCCCTTCCTCTAGCTCTCCTTCTCCCTACTTCTACGTGCCTCTGACTTACGCATCAGAGGGTTGACGTCCCCTGGGATCACTCCTGGAACTCCTTCTGGCGTTGCTCTCTAATAGTTGCAGGTTTTCTCGAATAGTCGACTACTCTTCCTTAACAAACAAATCTTAAAGGTGTGGTACGAGACTCAGGTAACACTTTCTTGTCTCAACATTTTTTAGCATCATCTGTGAAAAACTTCGGCCCAATAAACATAAAACCCACCTTTACTTAGAGGGGGGAGACTAGTATGGAGGCCTAAGAAGGGGGCTCACAAGATCTCATATCGGAAATTACAAAGATGGACATGCGCTTATAAGCAAGGCCTGAATCTTCTCCTTTAAGAATCTTTTTATAAGTAACAAAAATAAAATCTTAGTCACCTTTAGACGTAGTGGGGACAATATCTCAAAGGAGACACTCAAATTTGTACGTCTTCAACTATTATATCATTACTATAGTTCTTAATTTTTAAAATATTTTATATTAGTTTTATATACATCTTCAACTGTTATATCATTATTATAGTTAAGTTCTTAATTTTTAAAATATTTTATATTAATTTTATATATTATATTATTATTTAAATAGTTCATTATGACTCACTACGATTCACCCTACTTGCAACTCCAACCCTCCAGATAAGATTCGAGCCGTCTGACTTGAGACGAGTTGGACCGAGTCAACGAACCATGCTATTAATCTGTCATCCAAACTTTTCAAAGTTATACTAATGTTTCTCTTCATATAATAGATGTTTGAGTTACAGTGTTACGTAAAGCTTTAAAATTTAACTTTACTCTCTCCTTTAAACTTGAAGTAATGTTTAATACACCGGCTAACGTGGGATGATGTTGCAATATTTTATTTAAAAATTTTTAGAGGTGTGTTTCACATCATTCTATCTTGACGTGAGACTCCCGTTCTCAACGTAATATCTAAAAAAATTAAAAAAAATAGATGTGTGTGAAAAGTAAAAATAAAATTATTACTCACGTGTTTTTTTACATGTAATACACGTTAGATAGAAACATGAGTCCCACGCTAAAATAGTAAAGTGGTGTGAGATCAACGTCTAAAAAAATTCAAAAAATAAATTTTACTACAATTCTGCAAGGCACTACAGTGCAGTAAACAATATTATTTTTAAGGGTTTTTTTCATATTAGTCCCTACAAATACGACGAATTACTTTTTAGTCCCTAAAATCTTACTATTATTTAAAAAGTCCTTAAAATCATGTAACTCTTGCAGAAAGGTCCATGTAGTTCATCGACGTTAAAACAGTTGGATATTCGATAGAATATTCCATCCTTCCGTTTAAAAAAAGTTAAAAATCCTAAACTACCCTTATCATAACCCTCTCCCTGTGAAACCCTTCACCCCACCGCCTGCCACCGCTCACCCCACCGCCCCCATACGAAGCCGCAGACGCCCCACCGCCATTACAATCTGCAGACTGCCCCCACCGGCCGCCACAGACGCCCCACCACAAGGCCTCTAGAGGAATGTCCCAGTCGCAGAGGCCCAGCCGCAGACGCCCCACCGATCGACGCAGACGCCCCACCGCCGACGCCCCACCAGCCACCGCAGAGCCCCGCTCCCCATGTGTGTTTTTCGGGAAGCTGATGAACCTCCTCTAGAATTTCATCCAGACCTCAGTGATGACTTGTTTGAATTCTCCAAATAAGCTACAGTTCTACACATTATTATTCTCCGCCTGAAAGTAACTCTGTTGTTTTTAAATAGATGAGACTCTACTTGGGTAGAAAGCTGGAGTTCGAACCCAGAACCTGTATAAAGCATCGGAAAAATGAGAATGACTGTATAACAGTCGTAGGATTCTCCTCAACGGATCCATATGGCAAGGCCGTGGCCCTGCTCAATGTGAAGTCTGGCTTTGTCAAGGTATGCAGCTTTTAACTCCATTGATGCGTTGGTCCACCTGATTTGATGCTGATGAGACATCATGTTCCTTCTCATGATGAACAGGCCGGTGAAGACTGGTTCTTGTTGCCCGGAATCTTGATGGCATTCATACTTGCAAACATGAAGATGGAGGGCCACAATTTCTTCATCCCAAGTGTCGGAAATGCTGCGGAGGTTGTTGTGTCAGACAAGAAAGCAGATGGAGGTAATTTGGATGATCAGGCGTCGCACCCATCCATGAAAACTGACGTAGGTCAACCAGAGAAGGGCGGGGGCTGTGGCTCTGGATGCGGCAGCAAGTGCGGCGAGGCTGTGCATGCCAATGGATGCAAGCCTATGAGTGGTGGATGTGGTGGTTGATGCGGTGGCGGATGCGGTGGCGAGTGTGGGAGCATGGTGAAGAGTGCCTTGATGTGGTGTTGACACTCCCAAGTTGAGAGGTTGACCTTTCATGGGCCAGATAGAAGTTAATGACAGCGGAATGCTGTGGTGTTGACACTCCCAAGTGGAGAGGTCGACCCCTCCTGCTTGTGTCCTCCCTCTTCTCCGGTGTAACAGATCGCATACTATTCTCCCAGCCCAAGCTGGGTAAGGTTCTTCTTATCCTGTAGTTTAGTGTAGCCCGAGTCTTACGCATGTTAGCGTAACTCACATTTTCATCCCCTGAAATGTTGTTGTAACAATCACACTTATCCCCTACAATATTGCGGGGACTATTGTACCTAAACTTGTCATTATAAATACCAAGTTACCAGAGGACTCGTGGTATGAACGAGATCCTTTTCTTCCACTGCTTCCTGTTCAGAGTACGATCCCCTGTTTTCTAACTTGGTATCAGAGCAGGACGATGGCCACTCCTTCAAACTTCTCTTCCTCCTCTGCCTCCTCCAACGCAGCCAATGCTTCTCTACTATCTATGATTCCCTTCCCTTCTCATTTGGATTTTCCACGCTGCCCAACATTACCCACTCTCTCCCTGTCAAACTAACTGGAGACAACTATATGGTATGGAAAACTCAGTTTTTACCGGTCCTTAACACATACAAACTTATGGGCCTAGTCGATGGAAGTCTGCCGTGTCCTCCCTCTCTCATTCCAGATCCAAATGACCAAACTAAGTCCGTCAATAACCCCGTTGCTGATACTTGGAAGCAGTACGACCAGTTAGTTCTAAGTTGGATCATCTCATCTCTCTCAGAATCGGTCCTTCCTCAGATTGTTGGTCTGCTCACCTCTGCTGAAGTATGGAATACTCTCTCCAGGATCTATGGCTCACCTTCCCAGGCACGAATTCTTCAGCTACGACTGCAACTCCAAACACTAAAGAAAGGTGCATTATCCATTACTGATTATATTCAAAAGGCTAAACACCTTGCAAACTCTTTAGCTGCAGTATCAGATCCTGTCTCGTCTAATGACATGCTACTATATGTTCTGGGTGGTCTTGGCCCGGAATATGAGTCGTTTGTCACTGCTGTGACAACCCGCATGGATGCCGACTCCCTGAAATTTGAAGATGTACAAGGAATGTTGCTCAGCCATGAGGTTTTCCTACAGCAACACCACCAACCTATGGGTGATATGCTGCCTTCAGCAAATCTAGCTCGCACTGAAAATCGATCTAACAATAACCGCACAGACAATAATAGGGGCACTTTTTCTGGAGTCCGCCGTGGAAATCGTGGTCGCAGTAATGGAGAACAACATCGGAGTTCCTCTGACAGTCATTACAGTGGAGTTCGCAGCAACCGAGGATCGCCTGATGTCTCTTCTCAATCCTCCTCAGAACTGTGTCAACTCTGCTATCGTCCGGGACATAAAGCACAGTCATGTCATCAGCGGTTCGATCTTTCTTTTCGTAATGAGTAGAGTTCACTCTCTTCACAGGCTTTCCATGCCCAAACAGCAGCATTTCATCCTAATTTTGATCCCCAATGGTATCCGGATTCCGGAGCTACCAGTCATATGACACCGGACTTGGGCCTTCTGCAAAGGCATATACGGGTGCTGAACAGGTGCAAGTTGGCAACGGGGCAGGTTTGCGCATAAATCACATTGGTCATTCTCACATTTCCCCATTTACTTTATCTCAAGTTTTACATGCCCCTTCATTATCTAAAAATTTACTCTCTGTTTCTCAATTTACTAAAGAGAATAATGTTTCGTTTGAATTTTATCCCTCCTCCTTTGTTGTTAAGGATCTCAAGTCAGGGAAAGTAGTGCTTCACGGTCCCAACATCAATGGCCTCTACCGTCTCACCACATTAGCTGACTCTCCACCTCAAGCTCTCACCAGTACTTGTGAGTCTTGGCATGACCGACTGGGGCATCCTGCTCTGCAAAATGTGCGTCAGGTTCTTCATTCTATTGGTGTTCCCTTCAATAACATTTCCACAGGCTCTTATTGTTCTCATTGTCAAAGAGCCAAAAGTCATCAACTTCCCTTCCCGTCTTCTGATTTCCAATCTCATTTCCCATTAGAACTTGTAATGTCTGACGTCTGGGGACCGTCACCCCATGTCAGTAATAATGGCTACCGGTACTATGTTGTCTTCATTGACCATTACAGTAGATTTTGCTGGCTTTATCCATTAGCTTCTAAGAGTGATGTCTTCCCTACTTTTCTACATTTCAAGCGTAATGTTGAAAATTTATTTTCTACTTCCATTAAATATTTCCAAAGCGATTGGGGGGGGAGGGGGCGAGTATAGACGGCTCTCCAAATTTTTCTCTACATGCGGCATATCCCATCGCATTTCATGCCCACACACCCACCAACAAAATGGTGTCGCTGAACGAAAACATCGTCATTTAATCGAAACAGCGTTAGCTCTACTCAGTCGTGCCAATATGCCGTTCGCCTTATGGGATGACGTCGTCTTATGCGCTGCATATCTTATTAATCGTCTCCCCACCCCGGTCCTTAATAATGTTTCTCCTTTTGAAAAACTTTTCTCTCGTCCACCTAATTACTCGCTTCTACATACATTCGGGTGTGCGTGCTATCCTCATCTCCGTCCGTATAACTCTCATAAACTCAGCTACCAGTCTGAATGTTGCATTTTTCTTGGTTTCTATTTCCCTGGACGCCCTTCAGCTGTTGCCCCTTCAGCTGTTGTTTCCCTGGACGCTAGGGGTGAGCATTATTCGGGTTCAACCCGAAAACGATTTGGTTCGGTTTGGTTTGGGTTGAAATTTAAAAAATTTTGGTTTGGGTTCAAACCGAACCGTATTAAAAAATTTGGTTTGGTTTGGTTTTGAAGTTCAAGAAATCGAACAAAACCAAACCGAACCGAATAACCCGAATTTAAGAATATTTTTATCAAATTAATATAAATGTATATGTAACTATAAATCCGAATTTAAAAAGTCTAATTCCCGCCATTCTAATGGGGTTTCCGACGTTATGAAATAGGTTTCAAATCACCTTCTATTTTATTGTAATTGAAGTTCTTAATTTTTTATGTGAAAATATTATGGAGCTTGTTCTTACAAGTTATAACTTTGTATGTTATTTTTTTAATATTTACTTTATTTGGTAGAAATTCTTTTACCCTACCTTTCTCTAACGTTGTTTGAATCCAATCTAATTTATAAAATGGGAGATGAATATGGTTCAAATCGAACCAAACCGAATTAATTCGGTTTGGTTTGGTTTGGTTTCGAATTAGTTTGGTTTGGTTTGGTTCGGGTTGAAGCCTTAATTCGGTTCGGTTTGGTTTGAAAAAAATTCTCTTCAAACCAAACCAAACCAAACCGTGCTCACCCCTACTGGACGCTGTACCAGTCCCAGCTTCGCCTGTTGCCCCTCTGGAGGTTCTACCGGGCCCGCCGTGTGTGGCCTTCCTGCTGCTGCCCCGGCCCTGGTTAATTCATCTGCTCCGGCTGTGGCTTGCTTTCCCCACCAACGCCCCATGTCCAACCACCATGGCGGGGCCGCCCAGGTCACCTCTGCCTGCGGCGACAGCCTGCTCCCCTACGGGCTCCCCTACCCAGACCATGGGTGGTGCCGGAGAGGGAGGGGGAGGGGGGAGGTGCACCGGAGGGGGGGAGAGGTGGACCGGAGGTGGAGGGGGGGAGGCGGACCAGAGGTGGAGGGGGAGGGGGAGGGGAGGGGGGAGGGTACCGGAGGGGGAAGGCGGACCAGAGGGGGAGGGGGAGGGGGGAGTGGGGAGGGTATCGGAGGTGGAGGAGGAGGGGGAGTGGTACCAGAGGTGGAGGGGGGAGGGTACCGGAGGTGGAAGGGGAGGGGGGAGTGGTACCAGAGGATTACCAGAAGGGAGGGGGACTCCCTCTCTCTCACTCACACGCACCATTAACGAGGGGTAAGTTAGTCTTTTTTTAATATTGGGTTAACTTAACCTTGATCTAATTAATTTTTGTCAATTTAAAATAACGGCAGGGATTTATTTAGATAACAGAGATAATTATAGGGATTTTTAAGATAATAGTCAAATTTGAGGGATCAATCGGTAATTCGTCATATTTGTAGGGACTAATATGCAAAAAAAACCCTATTCTTAAAAGGGTAACTTTTGTTTTCATTTCATTAGCGCTCTCTCTCTCTCTCTCTCTCTCCACACACTTACACACGCGACAGTCGAAATGGTTTCATCACTTGTCATCTCCACACACACACACACACACACACAACAGTTGAAAACTTGAAATGGTTTCCTCATATGTTATCTATTTCATTTTCTAGCGATCAAAGAGCCGACACGGGGCATTAAAAAGAAATACAGAAGGATGTAGGAGATGCTCATTTGGAAGCAATGTAGGAGGATCGGTTGATCAATCTGCATGAATCTTCCATGGAACCCCCCTACGCCTTTGCGGGCCAATCTGTTGGAATTTGACACCACAACCTGCTGGGGGGGGGGGGCATCCAGGTGGTGGTGGGTTTCTCACCGAGTGTGCGTCTCCAGGAGACCAACTAGTCCCCATCGTTTCCTCTGTCTTCTTCTTTCCCACGATGCTACACGCACGGGGCGCATTTTAGAAGCGGCAAACGCACGTCGCTGTCAACACCAATGGATTTTGTCTTTTCCCTCCACAACAGTGGAATATATGATTAAACTGTCGTTAAAAGCTATAATTACAGTTACAAAACTCGTGTCGGTTTTGCATCGCATTCATTTTATTTTTTTTTTGTCAAAAGCTAATTAGTGGAGTTCTCGATCCAATTATGAGAGAGAGAGAGAGAGAGAGAGAATCAAATCAGGTCATCTATAGACCAATGAAAAGTATTTAAAGAGCAAAAAAATTGTAGTTACTCCAACGGTACTGTGCCTCAAGAATTACTCTTCAATCGACAGCACGAGCTTAAACCCAAACGATCCAATATATGGGTCCTATACATGTATAGGATTAGGCCTTCTGAACCGGAGTATAACGAAACATCATAATAATTATTATAAAGTGTCAAATAAATCGTCGAAAACTATAACAATACTCAAGGTAAACCGGATATATGTAATTAATAAGGATGAGGTAAGATTACATGATTGATCGTGTTATCATTCATCCGGACAAAAAAAAGAAAAAGAAAAGAAAACAGCATTGCTTCCAATTCAGAGAGACGTGTGATAGCAAACTTGAGCTTTTCGTCATGTCCCATTGATGGGTCTGAGACAATGAACCCGTTTGATGATACAGTCGATCACGTTTCTGAGTCGAGTAACTCGTTTTGTGTAGTATCCCGGATAACAGCCGGAGGATATATTACACGTGTAACATTATTTATTTATTTTAAATATTTTTGAGTAATCTTCACGTCTAATTAATTTGGTACGTACGTAGTTCACGACATCAGATGACGTGACACGAAAGTCACGTACAAAAAAAAATGTCCCCACGTGAATAGTGAAATTAGTTTAATTCATTATTTATAATATTAGAATTTTATTTTTACATGACTCTCACGTCACGTCATCTAATGACATAAATAACACATAAAATTAATTAGATGTCGAGACTATTTAAAAAAATAAAAAAATAAAAAATATTACATGTGCAACACTATAGGATGTAATTATCCGAAATATTACACAAAATATTACTCTTTTAAGTCATGTAAATCGGATCTCTCTACCGTGTAAGCCATTCAAAGAAGGATTAACTACGTGCATATCCCTAGAATCTCACGTATCTTATTCTGGTTCTTATATGTTTAGTGTGTGTGTATATATATATATATATATTTCATCGTCCATACTCACTCTTGTCCTTCATTTATCATTGTTTTAATTTAATTTTAAGTAAATTAAGATAAAAAATATCTTTATTTAATTTTGTCATAAAATTAAAATAATTACATATATATAATTACATATATATCCTTCCAATCTTTCATATTATGTCATATGTTTTTTTAAGATCTTATATTATCATGTGTACCCCCTCCTTCCACGATCCCCACCAAAGGCAGCCCAAGTACATCTGAAGAAAATTTTTGAGCAGCAGAGAGGAGCGTCCAAACACTTCCAACTCGAGACGTGGGCGGGGGCGTCGCCCACAGTCAAATGGGCCGGTGGCTGGCCCAAGGGGGCGAGCGAGAAGCTTCATAGCAGAACACCCCTCCACCCACTCTCCCCACCTCTGGGGACGCACGCACCTCTTCACAGTACTCTTCTTCACCCCGGGACAAAAAACGAAGGACAACTTCTTGGCTACTCGAAAGCCAGCAATCTTCACCAACAAGAAAACTGGTGCCGCCTCTGACAAGTCAAAAGGTGCCACCACCGCCGCGAAAGAGATGGCAAGGCGTCTAATCCAAACCCCGAACTCATATTCCTCCAACTTCCAACTGGATGAGATTCCACAGGGACATGGGGGTGCCTGGGTGGGTGGGGTGGGAGGAGGGGAAGATGGTGGGGGAGGGGAGGGGAGGGGAGGGGGGGTCTCCCTGTTCCTTCTCAGACAGGATTAGGTGATTGACCTACATGGCGACATCAAGATTTTCATCAGTTAACAGTGGTTCACAATGGATGTACAAGGACCAGATAGGATGCCGTACGTGCCATTTGTTCTTGATATGGACTTGGATGAGAGGGCGAGGAGGGAACGTCAAAAGATGCTATTTAATTTTTCCAAAGAAAATAATCTTAACACGTACACAGATGGCAATGAGGCGGTAAAAAGTGAACTTGTCAACAACAACAAAAAAATGTCTAAAGACTGTTCGAAGGAAGTGGCCCAAAAAATAAATCCCGTCAAAGAGTAAATAAGAACCAAATTAATGGTACGCTATTTCTGACATGGATCGCAAATAACGAGCCAAGATGATGGGGTTTGGGCTTCGGCAATCCCCAAGTTTTATTAGCAAAAAAGTCCCTAGTCCCCAGAAGGACGGTTCATGATGCAAATGCCTACCCTTTTCATGGTTCGCCGACTCGGCCCGACTCGGCCCGACTCGGGCGTATCGTACCGTATCAGGGCAAACCCGGTACACTGCGGATCACCCCTAGGATCGGCCGAGTCGGGCCGAGTCACAGTGAGAGAGAGATAGAGGAGGGGGAGAGGGGGAGAGAGAGGGCCGAGTCAGACCGAGTCGAATGCGAGTCGGATGAGACTCGGGCGTACCGTACCGGATCAGGAGGATCCCGATCCGGTACGGATCAGCGAGTCGACGGGTCCCTTTCTGTCCTTCGTGTTCCTCCTTATCATCATTCTCCAGCTTGGTACGCATCTTGTTGGCACTTTTGCTGAGGATCATCCCACCTTCACATATGCATCGTTCGAAAAATTTTTTTTTTTTGGGGAGGGGGGGGGGCATATACAAAGTAAATAAAATTATTCATTTATTTTTCAAAAATAGAATATCAAGTGAGCTCCACGCTAGGGACCTCAGTGGCGTGAAACGGTCCACTGAATATTTTTTTTTGAATTTTAATTAAATAAAACAGGGATGGTGATTAATTAACTTTATTAATTTTCTCTCCTTATATAAAAAAAACCTCTTGTTTGTTTGGCCTCTCTTACTTTTTCTCCTCCTTATCTGACGTCCGTCCCCAGCCGTTAGCCCCCGTTACACTCCGCAGAGATTGTATCGCGTAAATCAACAAAGAGTTGAAGTGCTAAAGTGATAGAATGTATTATATGAATAAAGTGATAAAATTTAGAGCGAAATTAGTAAACTAGGCATTGTATCTTAATAAAAGGATCAATTGTTAGAGTGACAAAAGCATTCATGTATATAAAGTCTAGTAATTAACACGGGTTAATAACAATTAAGGGGGCGACAAGTGAGGAAGACCGAAGGCGAGACAAGAAAGTAAGGTTGAGGCCCTGTTAGAAAATCTAATTAATTATCTCGATAAAATATTATATATAATTTTAAAATCAGAGGGAAAGAAAAAAAAAGAGACAGAAAGGCGCCCTTTTTAGTTTTTACAACTCCCTTCGACTGGCTCCGCTCTTATATAAATAAAAGGTGGGGGAGCCATGCCCCTGAGCTAAACAGGGGACACCTCTCTCTCTCTCTCTCTCTCTCTTCACCCCACTCCCTTTCCAATTCGGCAGTTCTTGTTTCTCGTTTCCTCTGCTTTTACCAGTGCTGCTCTGTCACAGTGGGAGAAGAGAGCAGGGGAGGCACAGAGAGAGAACAGGGGGAGGAGATGGACGGCGGCGGCGGCAGCAGCAGCAGCACGCTGCTGGACTGGAAGTCCATCGGGTCTATCCTCGCGACCTTTATGTTCTTGCGCACCGCCCTCCGCGACTTCCTGCCCCCGGAGCTGCAGCAGTTCCTCAGCCGCCTCTTCTCCCGCCTCGTCTCCGCCGTCAACCCTCGCGTCTCCATCCTCATCGACGAGTACGACCCCTCCTCCTACACCAACGAGATCTTCGACGCCGCCCACGCCTACCTCGGCGACAAGTGCCGCCTCGTCTCCTCCGCCGCCTGGGCCTCTGCCTCCCCCACCTCCCCCTCCAACGCCCGCGTCCTCCGCCTCTCCAAGCCCAAGAACTCCCGCTACCTCTCCTTCTCCATGGACGCTAACCAGCGCCTCGACGACTACTTCCCCTCCCGCGGCGCCCCCGGAGCCGTCCGCGTCCGCTGGTCCTTCCACTCCGTGGAGCGCAGCAACAACCACCGCGGCGGGGGGTACTACCCCCGCTCCAACAGCGACGAGCACCGCTACTACGAGCTCTCCTTCCACCGCCGCCACCAGGACCGCGTCCATGAGGGGTACATCCCCTTCGTCATGGAGGAGGCCGCCCGCATCCGCTTCAAGAACCGCGAACGCCGCCTCTACACCAACCGCTCCGCCGCGGAGGACGGCGGCTGCGGCCGCCACTGGTCCTCCGTCCCCTTCGCCCACCCCTCCACCTTCGACACCCTCGCCATCGACCCGGCGCTCAAGGACGAGATCCAGGCCGACCTCCGCAAGTTCATCGCCCGCCGCGACTACTATGCCCGCGTCGGCCGCGCCTGGAAGCGCGGCTACCTCCTCCATGGCCCCCCCGGCACGGGCAAGACCAGCCTCATCGCCGCCATCGCCAACTTCCTCGAGTTCGACATCTACGACCTCGAGCTCACCGCCGTCACCAGCAACTCCCAGCTCCGCAAGCTCCTCGTCTCCACCTCCAGCAAGTCCGTCGTCGTCGTCGAGGACGTCGACTGCACCCTCGACCTCTCCGACCGCATGAAGAAGTCCGACCCCGACGACCCACTAGCCCAGCTCGCCGTCGCCGCGGGCGGCGAGAACATGAAGATCGACAAGGAAGACAAGAAGAGGACTGGCATTTACTACAGCACGGTGAGCCTGTCGGGGGTGCTCAACTTCATCGACGGCCTGTGGTCGTCCTGCGTCGGGGAGCGCCTCATGATCTTCACGACCAACCACGTCGAGAAGCTCGACCCGGCGCTGCTCCGCCCCGGCCGCATGGACAAGCACATCAACCTCTCCTACTGCGGTCTCCCAGCATTCAAGATGCTGGCCAAGAACTACCTCGACGTGGGGGACGGCCACCGCCGGATGAGGGAGGCGGAGGGGCTGCTGCAGGAGGTGAAGGTGACGCCCGCGGAGATCGCCGAGGTGTTCATGGGCTGCGAGGACGACCCCGACGAGGGCATGCGTCGGGTGTTGGAGGAGATGCGGCGGCGGCGCCCGACGATGCAGGCGGCGGAGGAGCACCCCCACCTTTGCGGCGCCGGCATGGACAACGGCGTCGCCAACGGCAAGGTTGTGGAGAACGGCGTGTGCTCAGATGAGGAGTGACCCGATAATTATTAAATTATTTTAAAGTGAGTGGGTGGTTTTAGCGACGGCTTTTGATATGCGCCCACTGCCCAGATGGTTTTCACTTGATCACCCCAAGAACAACCCCCCCGCCGGCCAAGTGCGAGGTCGAGGAGGAAAAGGAGCTTTTAGGAAAGCTTTTTGAGCTTTTTAATTACAATGGTGTGGTTTTTGTGGTGGCTTTGCTTGCAACTAAAAAGCTGAATCGATCTCCTTTATCCACAAAAGCCAGCTTAATTATGGACATCGGATCACATTGTCAATAAGTTGAACTTGAATATATATTCCTCTGTCGGATCTAGGTCATGTTTATTTGGTCTTTGGTGTAGTTTATTATAATTAGGAGTATTATTTTAAAGTTTTTCAAAGGTTTGGTCTAATTATTTTAAGCGGGGGATGAAAAATTGTGGATGCCAATTTGTCTAATAATTTAAGGATCATTCTTTATAATTTTCCAATCCACAGTTTCAATTTATAGTTCTCTGAACAGAATTAAAAATAAGGTTTCCGGAGAAAACTTGATTTTCTTTAAAAAAGTATCCAAAATTGAGTATAACTCTTCTTAATTTATTATAAATCTTATTTTAAAGTTCAAATTCGATCTTCTGCCAAGTACATCCATAGTATCTGCTTTTGAAAGAGCTCTGTCCTTCCGACTCTGCAATGGACACACTGCTTGGTCTTTGTTTATGGTGGTGGGTCCATACATATTTTTTTCCCGTGTGCAGTGTCGGGGGCAGGTAAGGTGTGCGCCGTTTAGAATTGGAGACTCCATCAGCTTGAACTGAAACCCCATGCCGATCAAAGCCTAGCCACTGTCACCCTAAAGTTAAATGGCTTCGAGGAGGCTAGGTTTATATAACGTTTTAATCAACAGAAGTTAATAGGGAACTAATTAAAATAGCGCATGCAAAGCTACTTTGTACTAGGTTCTAAAGTAATACACACAAAAAGTTGGGCAACCATGTTAGCATAGAAAGCTACTTAGAACCAGGGGGTTAAAGAACTTTGTTTGCCTAGTCAGGACCAACATCACAAGATTAGGTTCTCTTTTGTTTTTTTGGGATGTGTGTGTATGTGTGTGGATTCCAGATCCTCTAATTACAAAAGAGGATAGGTAGGGTCACTTTGGTAATGGGTTAAGTTAAGAGCGGATGATTTACCCGAGTTAACTCACCTCACCCTTAACTCTAATCCGGATAAATTAACTCATTTTATCTATTTCCCTAAGGGTGAGTTAATCCACTTTAATCTTATCCGATCTAAATTAAGAAAAAAATTATCAAATAAAGAACAATCCATCCGATCCCGATTAACTCACCTTAACCCAACTTAACACGCTACCAAAATGACTCAACCAATGTTCTCTCATCCCCCCTTCTCCCAATTAGATCCTCTTTCCTCCTCACCGTCGATTACTCTGCTATTATCGGAAACCATCTTTCCTCCTCATCATCCACATAACATGCCGACTCTATTACTACCGGAAACCATGGTTACTGTTGCCGGTTGGGAGACTGTTTGCTCGCACGCATGTGTGTGCGTGTGTGTGTGTGAGAGAGAGAGAGAGAGGGAGGAGAGGAGGTGCATGCACAAATGAGATGGCGACAGCTGTGCCACCTAGGTACGAAGGTGGGTTTGTTTACTCACGGGGAGTTGGAAGTACCAACCACAGATTCCCGAAGGCGAATAAAAGGAGAACAAACAGCCAGTGCCAGTGCCGCAGCCCTGCTGCGCCGGTCCTGATCCTCCATTTTTCCGCGCGAGTTTGAGCAGCGACACTTGGGAGCTCACTTGTGGGGTAGGTACTGGGAATTCGGACTTGGAAAGGAGACCACCCAATGGCCACGCAACAGCACATCGGATGTGGGGGGAGTCATAATGCCCCATCTCCACAGCCTTTCTGCACTTGTCCTCTGCCCTCCCTTCTGTCTCAAATCTCCCCCCTGTCACGTCTGCTACCCACATTACATTACAAAAGGGACGTGGAAGCATGTAGGCATATATCAATTATGTCCGACATGTGTGGATCGGCAGGCTGGCATGCAGCTGTTTCCTAGTTGGGCAATCTCTCTCTCTCTCTCTCTCTCTCTCTCTCTCTCTCTCTCCAACTTCATATGCACACAGTCCACAGACGCGTTGCTTGAGGGGAATGGCCAGCTTCTTATCTTGTCAGTAGTAGTACCTGCGCACGCTTCGATGCATACACTTGAACCCCACCCCGGCCCTCCCTTGGATTTGGATTGGTGCAGAAAGCTGTTTGTTCAGAACTCACCAGAACGCACGACTCTCTGCCCATGAACGTACCTATCTAGGCCCGATTCGATGCGACGTTAGAGTTTCTCCAATTTCATTTAGAGCGACAATGCTTGTTGTTACTTGTTAGGAAACATTATTCTTATAATTCTTAAATCTTTTAAAATTATGTCTGTATCCTTCTTATTTTTCTCATCATATTTATTGTACTATTTCTGACCATCTTTAAGATAATAATAATGGTACCTTTTTATAGAGATATAAAGATAATTTTTTATTTTACGAAGTTTTAAGAATAACGACACAATGACTGTTTTTAAGAATTTCAGAAGTGTTACAATAAATACAGTATAATTAGAAATGCAAAGATAATTTCATATGATTTCAACAGTATAGAAATAATTTCCCCTTCTTTTTAACTAGCTACTCTGTACTCTTTTTGTCACTTGGTCTAGTCGGTTCAAAATTTAAACTTTTATATATTAAGAAAATAGTGTATTACATGACAAAAAAAGCATGACACTGTAATATTTTCTTAAAGATAAAATATTAAGAATAAATGAAACATCTTAATTTCCTAATTTATAGATTAATTTACTTGATTGACCTCGTGTTATATATATATATATATATATAAAGTAGGAGGTAAGGGTGAGTATGTAAATCATCATAAATATCTTATAAATGTGCTTTGACAAGTGCGAAGTCCTCCATATGGATAGGAGGGAGGAGGAAAGTGAGGGTATCCTTCAAGTTAGCCATATTCCCATATGGAGACCTTACTTAGGTTTAATTGGAGCTAACATTATTCTGCTATATATATATATTACGTCAGTTCTACTTGATCAAAGTATTAGTTGGGTTAATTTCGAAATGAAATGCGTTGACCCGGTCAAACAGGAGTCAGGAGAAGAAACAAGGGCGGAGACTGTTTATGGCACAAGCCTTTTCCTGGTAGAGAGACGTACGTACAGGGTGGCGTCGACGCCGCATCACAGCTGCCCGGATTGCAGAGAAACCCCGGGCCCTCCCTCCGGCAGGCTGGCTTTGCCAATTTGAGGAGCGTGGGAGTGGGAGAACTGGAACTCCCAAATCTCGCTGCCAAAGCATTATTGGCACGGCCCAGCTCTAATTAAAAGAGTGGGTTCATAATTTGCACGCCCATGTGTTGGGGTCAAACATATTTTATATGGCCCCAGCAGCAGTATCCCCAGCATATCAGGTTGCCGAAGAATCATTCTCTCCGTGCGATCAGCAAGTAATGTCACGCTTTGAGTTCATCACGTTCGTCATCTTCGACGGTTAACTCTTCCTCGATATCTCTGAGTCATAGAAAGTGGAGTCACAAGTGTGATGTTAAGATCTACTTAAGTTATACTCCAGACTCATTCTCTAAACTCTCCTTGCACTAGTCTGCCACCTGATTTGAATTCTACTATTTTTTTACATGACTTTTGGAACTAAATGTTACGAGATCCAACGGACACACAATCTCTCGTTAATACTCTCAATGTCAATGCGACGCCGTTTATCTCTCGAGTCATTCCGTGTCATCATTCTTTTTAAAATCTTCTTGCACCTCACAAATTTTTGAGTTAAAAGTTATTCACCCCACGAGGATGATCAGGAAGAAGAAAATTGATACCTCCGTCGCCCTGAGTCTTCATCCTTGATCCACACTCCGCCATAAAATTCTCCGAGATTATTCTTCAACGAAATATCTAGCATTTAATCCAGCATCTATATTAATAGCAGAGTCTTATAAGTTTGAATTTCAATTTTCTTCTTGTTTCGGCATGCCTTTCTCGTTGTAAGAAGAGTATTACTCTTGGTATGGCCATTACCCGTGATATTCTATCTTTGAGATCCCCATGTTTGTTTATTCTCTCGTAATAAAATTAACGTGCTGCACTTTTATTAAAATATATATATATATATTATATGCAGAATACTCACTTCACATCTACGCGCGCAATTTGGTGGGAGGGGGGCGATGTGTCACTTGTTCATTGGTTCATTCAACATCGATGGAATAGGTGAGGTGATCGTTACATTCAGAAAAGTCTTTTTATTATTATTATTCTTGAACCTGTGCAGCAGCCAAGACCAAGATCGACGGGACGGGTTCTTGGCATGGGCGGCAAGTCATACTCATTGTATATCAGAGTTTGTCGGCTCCGTCGTATCGGTCATCTCGATTTTCTGTCAAGATGATACGGTACGATCGAGCCGACAAACCCTGATATATAATGAGTATGTATCCCATTTCCTCTCGCTCTGTCCCGTAAGATATATATATATATATAATATATAAAATAACATGAAAAAATTCATAATTCGGTTGATTAGATTACTTGTTCACTTCCTCTCATATGTCACATGTTCGAATCCAAATCACCCTTTTGCGGGTGAAATCACTCAACCAACTAATCTATAAAATATTTGACATTTAAAATAATATATATAATATATAAAGTGATTCGATTATGTCTCACAGATCGATTGTGATTGAAATGAGACGGGACGGCCGATTCGTCCGATCCGCCTCGATTTGCAAAAACCTGTTATATATGGAGTAATACTTGCAATCTGGAAAATTACAGGAACTGCCATGTTATTTACAAGCCCTTCTCTTCTTGATTTATATTACTTGGTGATACAGAGTCACAGACCAACTACCGGATGAAACAAGAGAAAAATAATAGACTCATGTCCAAAGACAGGTCTCGCATTTTTTTCCTGTCGTACACATCTCTCTCTCTCTCTCTCTCTCTCTCTCTCGATCGAAGCTATTATTACCTTTTAAGTTATAATCAGACGGTGTGCACCTTTCTTAAACATATTGAAATATACGTCTCTTCAACAGGAACGTTGCTACAATATATTTTTACTGCTAAAATATATTTACTTTTTTATAATTTTATATTTAATAACAATATATTTACAGAAATCCCTTTTTAATAATCTTCTTATTATCTCGATATAGTGACAGAAATATCGTTACGGTTAACTTTTGTTCAAGATTCAAAGAACATTCTATTTTCATCCATATATTTAAACATTTGGATAAAAATATCTTTTAAAAAAAGGAGATATTTTGATTAACATAATGTGTCGAAGAGAGAGAAGGAGAGATAAACAGATAAACATAGGAAGAGAGGGAAAATATTTGTGAGAGGTTAGAGATATTTTGATCTTTCTTCAAATTTTGGTTAAAACTTAACCAGGGGTTAAATAACAGATTTTAACAAAATGCCGACAATTGGCGACAAGAAGGGCATTTTTGGAAGGGAGATAATCCTACAAATAAACTTGTAAGGACAGAATTTTTGAAATCTTTGAAAAAAATACCTTTAAGACATTGAAGCCATGATTATCAATCAAAGAAGAGAGGATCTGATTCAGCCCCTAGATTGGTTGACCCAAAGTCGATCTAAATTCATCAATCTCGCTACGAGTCGTTAGACTGTCTTATAAGGGTTTATTCCAATGTTATCAGAATCGAACCGATACTTTAATCGGTCAATGAGTTGGTTCGATTTGAATCGGTTAGACCGTTCAATCGAACCGATTTGAACCGTGACATCATCATAATATTGATACATGACCCGACCCGATACTTTAACCGGTCAATGAGTTGGTTCGGTTTGAATCGGTTAGACCGTTCAATCGAACCGATTTGAACCGTGACGTCGTCATAATATTGATACATGACCCGACCCGATTCTATAGTCCAAAATAATAAGAAATAAGATATAATGATCAAAATAAAAAATATATACATACATAATTATTAATCATGATTATGTAACTATATAAGTAAAAAAATATCAATAACATAGTTAAATAAATTGACCTTAAATTTTATAATATTCTATTGATCATGATTAAGAGTTTTCACGATTGACATCTATACTCTTTTAAAGTTTAAATTTTAAACTTTAAATATATATAAAATAAAATGATAAATAATAACAAATTAATTATAATAAGATAGTTTTGTTCACAGATAAATATCATTTTAAATATCTAAATATTTTCATGTTTATTTTTTTTATTTTAAAGAGTGAATTGGGTCAGATCGGGTCGGACCGGTTCACCGGTCGAAACGCGGTTCGTCCGGTTCATCCAATTTTTTAACATTAGACCGGACCGATCTTAAACGGACCGATTCTTAGGCCGATTCGCAGTCGATCCGGTCCGACCTACTGATCCGATCTGATCCGATTCTGATAACACTGATTTATTCTTGACCAGGATAAACCTACTTTTAGCATTTAGCAAATTTAAGAAAAAATAGAAAACAAGGTTTTATAGTAAAACATGCACAAGATTAGCATGAAAAGCAACTGACCTGCAACGGGACGTCTAAGAGCAGGGATAATCACATCCATTCCAAGTCAAACTGCCCCTGATTTCAAAATTATCTCTCTCTAGTGAGGAGTAATTAAGATTTTTTTTAAGTTTCAAACTGGGAAGAATCTAATCATCTAATTTATCTTTGGCTATTCCTCAAACACTACTGCTTTCCGTGCCCTGAATAAGAGAATTTTAATTGTAAAAACTTCGATTCTTGTGAAGGTGGTTCCGTTAAAATGCTCGACACAAAGGAGATTCCAAAATTTCTAACCCCACAATAGAAAAAGTGAGAAGAGGAGGCTGGGAAGTGAAAGAAGACTCGTACTGCATTTGAAAACGCGTTGTCTGTTTCAAAAAAATTTTAAATCCACATTTTAGTACAATATACGACATGTCAAAAAAAATTTAAAATTTGTAAAATCTCATTTGGGTGAGATGAGACCGTTCTAAGTGGGATTAGATTTTTTTTTTAGTACGAGGAATTTAATTACTTTTTTACCCCCTCATTTAACCGTTTTATTTAATGAACAGTGCTTTAGAAATATTATAGTAAATACCGTAGCAAATATCGCAACATTATAGCATTATTGTTCATCTTCTTCCTGCGACGATTAGGCAAACATCTATAGCATTGGTGGGCACAGAGGACTGGGGGGAGGGGCAACGACAAGGGTGGAGGGAGGACCCGACGAGACTGGACAGCATCCACTGCAGATAGAGGGGGGACCCAACGAGGGTGGGCAACATCCACTGCAAGTGAAGGGGGGACCCGACGAGACTTCCGTTGTAGTCTGCAGTTCCAACGAGCACAGAGGGCTGAGGGGAGAGACAACGGAGAGGGTGGAGGGGGGACCCAACAAGCTACAAGCGGCGTCCGCTACAATTGGAGGGGAGACCTGATGAGACTTCAACTACGGGCGACATCCACTATGGGTGAAGAGTGGATGACGACGATCAACAAGCGAGCACTCGATCGAGGGAGGGAGAGAGAGTGCAACAACACTACAGGCAGATGAGAGCAAGAGTTTTTTTGTAAATACATTGTCTGAATCTACGCCACCGTCTGAAAAACTCTCTCCCCGAAGCTTTCGTCGATTCCAAAATTTTAAATTTATTGTGTACTCTCTCACCTCTAAAAATTCGTTGGATGCGCGAGCCAAGACTTCATTATCTCGTTTGAAAATGCCGATCGAATTATCTAACATTCCAATGATTGAAATCCCTCTCCACACCACGTTACCAGACAGCAGCGCCTCAGAAATGGTGGCTACTATGATCAGCGGGAGCTATTTATTGCTCGGAAGATCTTTTTCCAACCCTGTTAGCTATCGGAGACGAGCCAACAATGACTGACCTTGGTATCGATTTTGACTGCCAGTCAACGGTTGAAGCCCAAAGTCGTTATCGGCCTGAACCAGACCACCTAGTCCGATTTGCCAATCCAGCCAAATCTCCACCGGGATCAGAGATCATCAAACCAAAAACTGGCCCAACTTGACTGAATGGGTGTGTGCAATAAATCAGAGCGTACAGCAAGCCAAACTCATTTCTCCTTGAACATGATGGAATCTAACCATTCTACAGAACTCTTCAGACACTGCCAAGCTCCAGCCAGGAGGAACTTCAGCGACCGGTGGAGATGGTGATTCAGTACACTGGCATCCATCGTGCATTCGTGCCAGCAGTGGGTGACCGCTCCTCTCAACAGAAGAACCAGAAGACATGGTGACACATTTTATGTTCTGCTCCACATAAATACATTACCATTTCAAGAATGCAGACGGGGTTAGGCACTGCCTTATTAAATTCAGAAAAGAAAACGGAAACAAAAGAGAAGGCATTCTGACGACTGCTAAAGATTACACAGCAACAACAAAGTAGGTTATTAACTTATGAAGGCATAAGAAAGAGGATAAGCCATTAGCTCGGAGCTGAGGCTGCTGCACTGCTGCTAGGAAACCCTGCTAAACCTGCGTTGGTCTCTGCAGCATCTCCACTCGCATGTTGGACGAACTCTTCAGGAGTCATGTGAGATCCATGGCAAGCACACACAATTTTGACCTGGTTTGCACTGTATTTGTAGGTCACACCAGATATAGTTTTGCCATTGGGGCCTGGACCTGTAGTAGAGACCCAGGGAAGATCTGGGTAAGAACCACTTCCTCCAAATTTCAGCTCGGCTGCTATACCTGGCTTAATAGCAGAACCTTCATGAGGAAACCCTTCCACCACAGTCGGTTTTATTACTTCCTTGGGCCTGAAATTGGATTTATTACCCTTAGCTTCATCTTCTCCTCGAGAAGGTGAAGAAGTCCCAGTCTCTTCCACCTGTTTGCCACTGCTTTTCCCCAAATCTGGTACCTTTCCATCATAAACTAAAGCTTGTGGCACATTAGTGGGAACTTGAACTGCAGATTTATCAAAAATGAAGTCAAGAAGACATACAGTCATATACATAAATTCACAAAAGATGATCAATGTTACCGTACACCAATGATGTAGATTTATCGAAACAAAGGAAGTTACAGTCATATACATAATAAGTTCACCGGACCAAACTAATGTTATTGCATGTCAACCGTTAGTATCATACTACACTTCCAACTACATCACCTTTTTTTTTTGGTGGGGGGGGGGGGGGGTCGGTGTGCAATTGAATTGTTAACAAGGGTATATTGTGTCATCTCTTTTGTCCCATGCACTCAAAATAAAAAGAAGAGCAGATCATAATGGCAATTGAAAATGTCTTTGGTCTCATGGTAGAACAGGGGGGTTCATTGTGTCATCGTTCAATTAGGCAAACAAAAATAATGACCAGAGACAATGGGAATTAATAATTTATTCTTGCATGGCCATTCAGTTTCGCCGAACAACCATTCGATGATACGAATAAAAAATCTTATTTGCCCGGCATGTGAAAGATATCCACCTCAATCCTTTTCCAAGACAAAATTATGTGAACACATTCCTATTCAAAATTCAAACTGAAACTTTTTCATTCTCAAACAGTTAGTAGACAGGAGCTTAGCCTTTCTGGAAAGTTACCAAGGATTCTTAATAATTTGCATTTATTGCAAAGGTGCTGCCACTGCACATGTTTAACAGAAACATAAATGCAACACAAGGCTATAAAATAAGATCAAAAAGATGCTAACCTTGAGAAATATTTAAGCCATTCTCTGCATGCTCTAGGTTTGTTACTCCCTCACCAATGCCCCTATTGCCATAGGGAGGTAGATGCTGAGACTGAGAACCAAATACCCATGAGGAATTCTTTTCTAGAGTGGGAAGCTGGATAGATGAGTAACCAAAAGCATGCTGCAAGTTGCTTGAGTTCATTGGCTGTAATGTGGGCTGTTCATTATTTCCAAGAGGCATCAACTGCATGACAGAATGCGAAGGGAATGCTGAGGTATTTGGCGCAGTCACAACAGGTGGAACTTTGGAAGGAACTTGGTAAGATGCACTCATGACAGGTAATGGTTGGAGTGACAAAGGCATCCCAAAAGATAACTTCCCACGGTCAACAGATGGCTCGTGCACTGATGCATTAGATTGTTTTATAGTTTGGGAGCCCACTGAATCTTGCTCAGCTGAGTAGTGTTTATCGTTTACTTTGGATATGCCAAGGCCCCTTGACTTTTCTTCATGGTGTGATGCCAACCATGAATTTGAGCCTTCGGCTTCGGACTCTGCCACATCCTCATTTTCACCAGATGAACCATCTTCAGTTGTGAGAGAAACATGGTTTCTAAATGTAACACCTGTAAGGCCCTTACCATGAGCACCGACATGATCTGCTCCTTTTTCCTGCTTCTTCTGAAGATTTATTTCCGGAAATGACAATTTGCGTTTGTTAAGGCCTGACTTTTCCACATCAACATCTGATGTTTTGTTATTTGATGGCCACAATTCTGGAAACCTATGGCTTTCTGGATCTGCAGAGGAGTGGTGCCCAAGATCTGTCCAGAAGTTTTCTTGCTGATGTTTGATAAGATCACTCCTTTGTTGTGGCCCACTATTTTCCAGGTTCTCAGTGCTCATTGGGAGAAAAGGTTTAAATGATGCTTCTGTGACATTGAAGCTTCCTCCAATTGATTTGTTCCTATTGCCTTCTCCAGGTTTTGGATCCAAACAGACATCTTTAGCTTTAGATTTACTGGATGATCCACCACAAGAGAGACCAAGACTCAGCTCGATCCCATTCTCATCCTCCATCTTATTCGATAGAGGCATTTAGCACTAAATCAATCAGTTCTGCTCTGCTTTCCTACTCTGCTGACATGTCATCGCACTTGATAATATCTGAATAAATGCCCATCTTGGAATTGACGACTGCAAGAAGTATGATGTTATAAACACAAATAAAGTGGCAAAAGATAATCAAAAGTATTGGTTAAAAATCCCAAATTACTTGAAAAGCATATGTCAATTAGGTAAAGCAAAGTAAAATACCACCCCAACCAAGAATAGGAAAGCAGAATGAGGAGGAAAGGAAACCTCCAGAAAAGTATAACTAATTGTTCAAGAAGGAATCCAAAATCAGCAAGCTGAGCAATACAGAATCCAACAAGTCTGGAAAAAGAACACTTTTCACATTTGGACATAAATAGTCAAGCAGAAAGATGGAACTCTCAGAAACAGTACTAATGATTAGACATATAGCATGAGATTGTTGTTTTTGAGGAGTTAGCTCATCAATTGCTTAAGATGGAATCCTTTTAATTCTCAACCTTCCCAGCACAAAACAAAAATACTACCTAACAATGTCACCATTTGCCTCAAGTCCTATAAATCTCCATAACTTCACTGTATGACATAATATCTAAATGCACTTGTAATTATAGTCAAGGTCTTTCCTTTTTCATATAGCAATATTATTGCTTCTCTGAGCCAGGGGTGTTGACGCAGCGGCGTCGTGGAAAGGATCGACGACACTCCGACGACACGAACGGGACGGAATAACTACTACCTCGCGCAGCTCGGTCTCACACCGGACGGTCTCTCACCGAGCAATCACTCTCTTCTCACAAAAGAGCTAGCAGGGAAGGGAAGCTAGAAGGGGCAAAGCACCTACGTGGGTTGCAATCTTTTGATTCTTTCTATCATGCATATAAGGGTACACTAGCCTTCTTTATATAGGAAAGGTCATATTCCTCTAGGATAAAAATACCCCTAGTCTTTTCAACTAAAGACATTCATGTCCTAGCCTAATAAAACAAAAGCCAACAACTTTTGACTATTGACCAAATAAAATAAAAATACTTTGACTTGGTGGTTAATAATACAATACCATTATAATACAAATAAATTACACACAATACGTACTCAGGAATACGTACTCAAGACGCCGAGTCTTCAGGAAGCCGAATCTCCGAGCCACAAGCTCGGTGGTGTCGGGACGGTGCGGCGTCGACTCCGAGTAGTGGGTCCGGTGTCCCCACCAACCCTCCCGGGACGGCTGGAACTCGACTCCGTCGAGTAGGATGGGACACCGCCCTGGTAGTGCTCCAGCAGGTCCGGATCGAGGCGCTGGAGATCTTCCCGACTGATGTAGGAATCATCAGAAGGTGGAGGGTCCCGCCTGCGGAGAAGGTAGCGCTGGTAAACCCTGCTCCGTGTAGCTGTCACCTGCTCATCCAGTATCCTCTCAATTTGCTCGCGCGGTGCTCTCAAGGCTGGTGGACGCACAGGGGTGAGCTCACTCTCAATGGGAGGAGAAGGCTCGAAAGGATCATTAAGAATCGTTGTGGGTTCCTTGTAGACCACTAGGTCTGCCATATTAAAGGTAGAGTTGATCCCATATTCGGGAGGTAAGTCCACAACATATGCATTGGAGGCAATCTTCCGCAGTATTGGGAAAGGACCATCACTGCGGGCGTGCAATTTTTAACGGCTCCCGAGGGGAGTCGTTCGGGTCGAACTCGTACCATAACCAAGTCGCCTTCTTGAAATTCATGGTGACGCCTATGCGAATCAGCCAATCGTTTGTAGGTCTCATTACTGAGGTTTATTTACTTGCTAATTGACTCATGCAGACTTTTGACATGCTGTGCAAATTCCTCGGTTGACTTGGAGGTCTTGGACTCGAAGGGGAGGGGAATGAGATCCACAGGTTTCCTAGGTTTGTATCCATGCACAACCTCAAATGGACACATACCTATGGACCTATTGACAGAGCTATTATATGCAAATTCAACTCTAGGCAAGAGAAGATCCCAATTGCAAGAATGATCCCCTACAAGACACCTCAAAAGGTTCCCTAAACTCCTCTTGTCGACCTCTATTTGCCCATCGGTTTGCGGGTGATAGACAGTGGAGAATTTGAGCTTAGTGCCAACTAGGTGCCAAAGTGTCTTCCAAAAATAACTAGTGAATCGGACATCCCGATAAGACACTATGGTTTAGGGGAGACCATGCAGACACACGACTTCATCAAAGAAAAGGTGGGCTACTCTAGATGCATCAAATGTTTTGAAACATGCAATGAAATATGCCATCTTAGAGAACCGATCAACTACAACAAAGATGGAGTCATGTTTGTGAGCAGTGCGAGATAAACCAAGGATGAAATCCATGCTCACATCAACCCACGGTCTATCAGGAATGGGGAGAGGAGTGTAGAGACCAGTGTTTTATTTGACATGTTTGGCCATCGTGCATGTCCGACACTGGGCTATAATTTTGACCATATCTTTCTTCAGGCCAGGCTAGTAAAAATACTCCTTCACAGAATGGATGGTCTTGTTTGGCCAAAAATGACCAGCAAGATCTCCAGCATGTATTTCTCATATCAGAAAGTCTCGTACAGAAGTCCTCGCGACACAAAGTTGTTGTCCTCGAAAAAGAAAACCATCTTGGAGTAGATAGTCAGCAAATGTTGTCGAGGATCCAGCAGACAAGGCAGAGTAGGCATGGCCAAAATCGGGACTCTTCAGAGAGTGCCTTCATACGGTCAAACCCGGTGACCTCTACCCGCACAATGAAAGAAGGGAGACCCTTCAACTCAAGACGTCGGTCACCTTATTCTCACTTCCAACCTTATGTTTCAGGACAAAGGTGAAGGACTGGAGGAATTCTACCCATCGACCGTGCCTAGGGTTTAAGCTCTTCTGAGAGCTAAGGAATTTCAAGGATTCGTGATCCGAGTATAAGACAAACTCTTGAGGTAGGAGATAATATCTCCAGTGTTTGAGAGCTTAGACCACGGCATAGAACTCCTTATCGTAGGTGGAGTAACGAAGTTTTGCATCAGAAAGCTTCTCGCTGAAATAAGCCACATGGTGGCTTTCCTGATTAAGCACTCCTATACCCACGCCAGATGCATCACAGGATATCTCAAAGACTTTGGAAAAGTCTGGCAAGCGGAGGACAGGGGCTTTGGTCATGAGCTCCTTTATGACAAGAAAAACCTGGGAGGCAGTCTTACTCCACTCAAAATTCCCCTTACAGATGCAATCCATAATGAGTGCCAAAATGGTGTTAAAACCCTTAATGAAGCGTCTGTAGAAAGTGGCTAGTCCATGGAAGCTGGGAACGTCATGGACGTTCTGTGGCTCTGGCCAGTCGACTAAGGCTTGGATCTTAAATTGGTCCACAGACACTCCTTGACTCGATACCACAAATCTGAGGAAAGTGACCCGGTCTGTCATGAATACACATTTCTTGAGGTTGGCATACAGGATTTCTCTCCTCAAAGTCTCACATACATGGTTTCTCTCCTCAAAGTCTCACAGACTTCCCTCAGATGCTGGACGTGATCCTGAGGGTTGTGACTATAAATCAAAATGTCGTCAAAGTAGACGACAACAAAGCGACCAATGAGAGGGCGGAGGACCTCAGTCATGAGCCTCATGAATGTACTGGGGGCATTGGATAACTTAAATGGCATGACGAGCCACTCATACAGACCTCCTTTTGTTTTGAAGGCTGTCTTCCATTCATCTCCTGGTCAGATTCTGACCTGGTGGTAACCACTTTTCAACTCAATCTTGGAAAAGATGGTGGCTCCCCTCATCATGCCAAGCATGTCATCGAGACGGGGAATTGGAAATATGTACTTGACAGTGATTTTGTTGATGGCGCGGCTGTCAACACACATCCGCCAGGTGCCATCTTTCTTGGGTGTGAGCAAGGCAGGAACAGCACAGGGACTCTTGCTCACTCTGAGGAAACCCTTTTGAATAAGGTCCTCAACAATTCTTTGGAGCTCAGCATGCTCCTTGGGGTTTAGTCTATAATGGGAAAGGTTGGGTAGGGTCGACCCGGGGACAAGGTCAATAGCGTGTTGTACATCACGCATGGGAGGGAGTCTAGTGGGCAAGTCCTCGGGGAAGATGTCTTGGAAGTCCTGCAAGATTGCTTGGACTTCAGGTGGGAATGAGACTTGGGACTCCTCGGGTGTGATGGTGACGACAACAGCCCAAACAGGGGCACCCTCAGCAACCTCTCTGTTTAGCTCACGGACATTTATGAAGTTAAGGCGCCTAACTGGGTCATGACCAACCTTAGAGGCCTTAGGAACAGATGTGATAGGTGCAGGAGAATAGGGAATGAGAAGTTTCCCTTCATTGGGAGTTCGGGGACTCTCCTTAATCTTGGGAGTTCCAGTGGGGGTGGAGGTGGAATTCTTTCCCGGGATCACCTTTGGGGGTGCCGGGTACAACTGAATCTTCTTCCCGTTGTGGGAGAAGGAACACTGATTGGATCGACCAAATATAGTAAGGTCTACATCATAGATCCATGGTCGTCCTAACATGATGCTCCCGACCTTCATAGGCACTACATCGCATAAAATCTGTCCTTGGTAGTACTGGAATTGAATGGGAATGAGGCATGTAGTGGTGACTGGGATAGAAGTGTCATCAACCCAAGCCACGTTGTATGGCCTAAGATGAGGATGCGTAAGTAGACCTAGACGGGAGACAAAGTCTGAAGAGACTGCATTGATACAGCTCTCGTTGTTAAAGAACCTTACAGGGTTGAGATTTCACCATGATGTAGGTTTGGAAGATAGAGGTTCGACCCCAGTCCTCCTCCTGGGGGTGTGTTAAGACACAGCGAACTACACCCAATCTTCCCTGGCTAGAACTCTCGGCAATATCTCCAACCTGCATGTACTCGACATGCGTGTCATCAAATCCTGCGTCTATTTCCTCAAACTGAGCGATGAGCTCAAGATCGGCCTCATACCTCTCAATTGATTCTTCTTCCTTAAGTGGAAACTCCACAGGCTAGGGGTCAGTGATGACCAAGGCTCAGGTGGGGTAATTGGTGGCAACCATAGTTGTCAAGGCGACGAGGCGACCAAGGCGAGCTTGGGGTCCTCGAGTGTCTAAGCGCTTAGGCGCCTGCCTAAGCGGCGCTTAGGCGTCAAGTTCATAAAAATATCATAATTAATATACACGTAATTTATATATATAAATTAATCATGATTATTGCAAATATGGGAAACAACACTAGTATGAATATAGAAATAAAAATTAATATAAATGACTTTGCAATAAAATATCAAAATTTATTTTGAGATAAAATTAACAATTAGGAAATACAAAATTCTAATTAAAATTTAAAATACTTTATCACAAATTAACCCCATTATTAATTGAAAGGGGAGAAGGCAGGATAGGGAGAGAGAGAATGAGAGAGATAGTTGCGAACTGTGTGTGTGAGAGAGAGGGAGATGAGGAAGGGTGGAGGAAAGAGAGAGAAGGGGCCAAGGGGGCAAGGGAAGAGAAGAGATAGATAGACAGACAGAGAGAGGGGGCAGGAGAGAGAGAGGGTGGGCCTCACTGTGAGTGTGAGAGAGAAATAGAGAGAGAGTGTTAGAGTGTGAAGCCCGAACTCGCCATCATGCGCCCTCACACGTGGATCGACCTGCCCGGTCAGGTCGCGGGGGTCAAGGGGGCAGCACCCCTTGCGGGGGTTTCCGGGGGCGGAGCCCCCGGAAGAAAATTTCTCTTTATAACAGGGGAGAAGAGGGAGACGAAGGTAGCAGGGGGCCGCCTAGGCGACGCCTTTTTCAGGCTGAACAAGGCATAGGGGCGCCTTGTCCCCAAAAAAATGCCTGCCCGCCTACGCGCCGCTTAAGCGGCGCCTAGGCGGGCGCCTTGACAACTATGGTGGCAACATGCCCTAGGTTATGGCACCTAAAGCAGCGAATCCCCGAGACAGGGACTGGTTAGGAAGTGCTAGGGATGGCTCCCTTTCCCTTGTCATCCCTCCTATCAGTTGGCGGAGTGTACTCCAGCCTGGGCACAGCAGTAGGTGCAGGTAAGGGGTTCCTTATGAATAGAGCAGTAGGGGCAACGGCCCGAAGTGGGGTAGCAGTAGGGACATAGAAAGTGGAGGGGCTAGGCTTCTCAGGGTAGCGGATCATGGGGTTTCGGGGTCCAGGATGGCGGTAGGTGAAAATCCGAAGTGAGACCACCCTTTGAAACCGCTCAACATCTTGAGCAACCTGGTAGGCGTGCTCGAGGGTGTTAACCTCTCGTAAGAATAGCTCCCGCTGAATGCTCCCGTGTAAGCCAGCCCTAAATCGTGAGAGGGTGATAGAGACATCCTCCACGACATGACTCTGAAGGAAGAATTCATCGAACTTGACGATGTATTCATCAACCGACTTCCCATCTTGGGTGAGTTTCTGCCATTGGTCTAAAAGACACTGATGGTATGAGGGTGGCAGATTCTTCTCCCTAAGTTTCTCCTTCATTTCTTCCCACGTGCAGATACGCTCCTCTCGTCTCCTTGCTAGGAGATTCTCAACATTGCACCAGTAGGTCTTGGCTTGACCTAAGAGTTTCATTTTGGCAAACCTCACCCTTGTAGCAAGGGTCATTCGGTGATGCCAATCGAAGTATTGATCCATCCCGGTCTCCCAATCAAGGTATGTGGCGAGATTTAGGGACCCATCAGAACTGGGAGCGTCTATCTTGACGTTCCGTATGATGATCTCCTCATCGTTGTGATCTCTTCCTCGAGACGCACGATCATCTTGCTCCTTACCTCGAGGAGCCTGATTCAGGGGGGCTTGGTCTCTCTCTTCTCTAGGGTTGGCCACGGGATTTTCACGACCATTCATCCTTCCTCTGCCTTCACATGATCCTCTAGGGCTCGGATCCTCTCTCCTAGCTCGGCTCGCAACTGGCCTATAGATTCTTCAATTTGAGCCGTAAGATGTTGCTCGAGCTAGGCTAACATGGCATTCACGCCCTCCTGATTCATGGGTGATTGTAAAGTTAAACTGCGCTCTAGACGGCCCGATGAATTCCTAGACCAACGTGACATGCACGAGCTCGGACCTAAATGATGCAATCCTGAGACCGAAAATTAGCAAGGTGTAGACCCAATTTGTTGACTAATATGCAAAGGGTCAATTCCTTTTGTGAAGGGACCGGTCAGGGAGAGTTGCTCGCCCGTAGGCGAAGTAGTTGTGGAACTACCTCCTGACAATTATGGTGCCCCAATGCGGTAGTTCTAGGGCTTAAAGGATGGGCACATACAAGCTCTCTCTCTCCGTCCACAACGATGCACTCAGGAGACAGGCTGCATGGATCGGGCTCTCTCGCACTTCGTCGCGCGACAATTTGAAAAAGATACTAAATGAGCAAGTTTATGGGAGCACGCACCTAACTAAACTGAAAAGTCTAGTTCCGACTGGAGACGAGGGCGAGTGGGGACGTGCGTGTCCGCACGGCGTCGACGAAGCTTGATCGGTTACAACGAATTCACTCCACGCAGGGAAGGTGGTGCAATTAATACAAAACCACTTAATTTAAAATTTTCCCGCGCAGGGGAATAAATTATTTCAGACTTTATCCGCACAGGGAGACTCTCGGTCACTCACACTCCGTAAATCACATACTGTCTGTCGACGGCCAGGTAACTCGGGCGCTACTCAAGCCGTCATAGTGGACTCGGGTGCCACTTTCTTCAAATGGTATTTATATATAGATATATATATAATATAGATACACATATATATATCCCTTATATATAATATATATAATACACTTCCAACAACTCTTTTTTTTCAACTCTTTGCGTGTGTCTTACGCGGCTGGCGCCCGGGTCAGCAAACGCAGGCGGTCCACGCGGGCAGGTTGACCAGACGGCGAGGGCGGGCGCACGCGCCGGGCGGGGCGCTGGCGGCAGAAGGGCGCTGGCGCGCGTGGCACGCGGCAGGCGCTGGCGGGCGCTGGCAGCGGGCTCTGGCAGGCGCCTACGCGGGCGGACGCACGTGCAGGGCGGGGCGGGCCCACACGCGACAGGCGCGGTCGGCCACGCGGCCAGCAGCGCTGGCGACGAGGCGGCTGGCGCGGGCGGGCGGGAGCGACGCGGCCAGCTGCTGGCGGCGGCGTGCGGTGACGCGCGGCGGCGGACGCTGGGGCTGGGGGCCGTTGCGGCCGTGGGGCGGTTTGAACGCGGGCACGGGCGACGATGCCCAGCCCGTGAATCGCGATCTTTTTTTTTGTTCTCTCAGCCAAGAGACCTTCTGCTTCTGTTTTTTTTTCCTCAGCCGAGAGAAAAAAAACTCCTCTGCTCTTTCCTTTCATTTTCTTCACGTACCGATTTTGGGGGCGAAACTAGGCGGACGTCAAGGTTGACGGAGACACCGTTGTTGGGCTCTGATACCAAATTTGACGCGGCGACGTCATGGAAAGGATAGACGGCACTCCGAAGACGCGAACGGGACGGGATAACTACTACCTCGCGCAGCTCGGTCTCACACCGGACGGTCTCACACCGGGCAATCACTCTCTTCTCACAAAGGAGCTAAGAGGGAAGGGAAGCTAGAACGGGCAAAGCACCTACGTGGGTTGCAATCTTTTGATTCTTTCTATCATGCATATAAGGGTACATTAGCCTCCTTTATATAGGAAAGGCCATATTTCTCTAGGACAAAAATACCCCTAGTCCTTTCAACTAAAGACATTCATGTCCTAGCCTAATAAAACAAAAGCCAACAACTTTTGACTATTGACCAAATAAAATAAAAATGCTTTGACTTGGTGGTTAATAATACAATACCATCATAATATAAATAAAATACACACAATACATACTCAGGAATACGTACTCAGGACATCGAGTCTTCAGGAAGCCGAGTCTTCGAGCCACAAGCTCGGTGGTGTCGGGGTGGTGCGGCGTTGGCTCCGAGTAGTGGGTCCGATGTCCCCACCAGGTGTGTCCCGGACCTCCCTTCCCAGCAGGTGCAGGGCCGTATGGGGCCTCTGTACTGGAACCTCAGTAGGCAAAGGTGTAGTCAGTGTTCAGCTCGCCGGAGGAAGGCACGGGCAAAGTAGAGACAGAGGTGGACTGTCCAATAGTCTACCGTGCTCGGTCTCGGACATCCATGTTCAGTCGATGGCAACGACATCTGGCCGGTTTCAAGGAGTGTTATGCCGGTTGACGTCCTCTCTGCGCATATACTTTCCGGAGGTGGGGGATGTAGGGAGGGGGGAAGGCCTCGAGACTTTACCCCCTCTCTTTCCTATTCGCAGGGCATCTCGGGTGTGCGCCCCACGTGGTTGGAGGGGCCTTGCGTTGCCTTCCGTCATTGGCACCTCCTTCTGTTGGGATCAAAGGTTTAGAGGAGCCCTGCGCTGCGAATGGGGCTCTCTTGACGGAGGCAGAAGCAGCAGTCACGCTTTTGGCGGGATTGGCCAACAGAGAGTGCTAGCCCTCCCACCCCCGATCGAGGAATCGGAGAAGGTGGGTCAAGTTGAGAAAGACATGCAACAAGTAGAGGGAGGTGTTCAGGGAAGCGGACGATGTGCAAGAGCACGTGGAGTTGAAGCAAGCAGAGGAGGCCTCTCAAGGAGAGGCTGACGGGAGCCTCGGCAACGAGGTCAAAAATATCTTATCCAAGGTGGAAAGCTTTATGAAGACTCGGGCGAGCGATACAGCCAGGCTGATTGTTGTGTCAGCTGAGGAAGTGGATGAAGGCTGGAGATCCTCCCTCTGCTTGATCAAATGCAGGTGGGTAGTGGATGTAGCTAGGAGGAGAAAGGCTGAAGGTTCTTCTAGGAAAAGAGAGAAGGAAAAGGTTGTGGAGTAGGTGTGGTAGGGTGTATGTCGTGGTCAGGTTGTGGAGTAGGTTCTTCTAGGAACAGCCGAACAGGCTGTGCTTTCATGGTAGGGGTGAGGAACAGTGTTGTCTATGTTTTGGGGTTGGTTCCTCCTCCATTTCTGTGATCAGGATGATGTTGGGGTGGAGGGTCGATGTTTTTTGGGATGGACTCTCAGAGCCCTTTCGGGCTTAGGTAGGGTTCTCATCCTAGAGGACAAGTTGTCGGTCTGTTTCTTTTCTTGCTCCCGAGGTAGAGAGTTGTCTACCGCCTTTTGTATTTAGGAGTTTTGTCAGAGCACCCCCCCCCCAATTACTTGTACAGTTATTTTCTTTTTTATATATAGTGGTACTACTCACTTTCAAAAAAAAATATTATTGCTTCTCTTCCACCCAAACATATTTCTTGACCTCAAAATTTCACTAGGAGTTTTTGTCAATTAAATCCCCGCATGCTTCCATACTTAAAATATAAATGCTTTCTCTCTATAGTTTTGACTAATATTTTCCTTAAATTAGTTCTCTTGGATCCTGCATCATTATAAGGAAGAACCAAAATCATAAGCATGATCCAAATTAAAAACTTCAGAACATATCTCAATTTATGACTTTCGAGAGTAGCCCTTCCATCTCTCCCTCACTTTCCCATTTTTTCTATACTGAAAAGGAAAAAAATATGAAAGGATAGAAAAACTGGTAGAAACAGTGAAGAGTAAGCACATCCGAAGAGCGGCATGGTGCCGTCTGTAAGCAATAGAGGCCTCCCTTCTGTATTGAGGCCGTTTGTGCGACGACACATGCACAACATAAAAAAAAAGAAATCTATCAGTAAGTTCATTGATCGAAAGCTAGAAGAGAAAAGCAAATAGAAAAATACTTAAAACCTTGTGATTCGAGTAGAAAAACCTAAATTCAGAAATCGACGGCCTCAATACAGAAGGGAGAGTTTTGACAACCAACAAATCCGAACATACCACAGCCAAAGGCAAAATTACTCCCGTAAACGCACCAAACAAGGAAAACAAACACCACATGCCCTCCCAAGCCCAAGGAATCCACCTGCCCGACAAGCATCCGCGGACGAAGCGCAGTGGAGAAAGCGGTTCAGCGAGACGTAGCACGAGCAGCCGGATCGAGGAGCCGGATTGAGCTCCCTGCCCTGCGGCGGCACCTGCCACAGAGCAAATAAGAGGGCTAAAACCAGCACCTTGGGCCTATGCTGGGTTTCACCCTACATAGACGACGAGGACTACCCTGCTGGCTGGGTCAGACGCCGGAAGCGGCTCCCCATGCGTGCCGCGATCAGGGGAAGATGAGAGTGGCGGATGGAGGAAGAGGCAGTATGGGGATATCTAGGGTTTCGATTTGGGGAAGAAAATGGTCAAGGCGAGAAGAGATGGGAGACCGGACACCACTGCTCGTGTCTTTCCTTTTTTTTTTTTTTCCTTTTATCGCCGACAAAAGATATTTTGGCATGGGGAGTGTTGCGTTAGGCAGGGTTTGTCGATCCGGTGATGGTCATTCTGACCCGCATGATCCGACCCGACCTGTGAGCAGAACATCCGAATCATGGATCGTCATCAAGTCGTCTTATTAATTTAATATTATATTATATATATAGTATCTTTTTTATTTTATTCTATCTTTTTATATATATTATATGTATATAAAATTTTTTATTTTAATAAAGAACGAGTGGATCGAGACGGATCGAGTGAGGATCGATCTTACCCGTCCCAGCCCGTGACCGAGACAGGCGGATCGGTCGAGACGGTAAACTCTGGCGTTAGGGTTGTGTTTTCAACTTTTTCTTATTTCTTTCACAAATGCCCTTAGTTTTTATTTTTTGAAATAATTACATCTACAGTCCTAAACTTATTTAAAATTATCTCTATATCCTCACTTTTATTATATTCACCATTATGCTCCTAAAAATAATCATTATATCCCTCCATAAGAATATGAGTAACATTTTATTTTAAGGATAAGACCGAATAGGGGCACAATAAATTTTTTTCTTAAAGATTTCAAGAGCATTAATAAATACGACAAAGATAGAGATATAGAGATAATTTTGATAGATTTTAAGACATAGGGATAATTTTTGGGGGGATTTTTACATATATACCTTTGTAAAGTTTAGTTTTGTCAAATATATCCTTCGTCAAAATATATCATCATAAATATCTTCAAAATATAGATAATGTCACGATCGATTATGTCCCCGCCATAACTCTCGTGTGTTTAACTCAGGGTTTGCCGGCCCAGTCGACTCGGTCGACTCGGTCTCGGCTTGGGTCGGGTCGGGTCGCTCCCGTCTCGGTCCGACCCGGTCCGTCCCGTTCTAAAACACCACTTTATATATATATATATATATATATATATATATATATATATTATAAAATAATAAAATAAAATAGAAAAACACACATTATATATAAAATATAATATGATATAATAATAAAATAATAGACCGACCCGTCCACGACCCACGGCCCGACCGACCCGGTCCCGGCCTGGGTCGGGTCGGGTCGTGCGAGGCGGTGCGAGACGCACCGGGTCGGTAAACAATAGTTTAACTCAAGTTAAGTGTGAGTTAAAGAGTAAGCTTTTTATATATATACCCTTATAAAATTTGATTTTTTCAAATATACCTTAGATCTAACGACCGTAGATAGTATATTTCATGAAATATTCTCCTCCGTCGACGACAGTAAACTAGAGGAATATAACCGTAATATTTCTATCTAAACGAATAATATTCATGATAATATGTTCAAATAAGATATATATTCGACAAAACTAAATTATATATATATATATAACCCTTTTTTATAGAGAGTTTTCAATTTTTCTTACCATTAAATATATGAAGATATATTTTATAGCCAACTTTAGCCGGTGGTCGGAGACTTTAGAAATCGGAGATGAAAATCAAGGGGTATTATGTTCAATATTTAGAATTCAAAAATAATTGAAGACGAGTGATCCTACTGACTAATGACCTAATGTCTACAAATAATTCGAGAGCAGATGATCCCGCTCAACACGTTGGAGAGCGGAATCAAACTCGTGACCTCTCCACCGTGAGAAAGGAGATGAACCAATGAGATATGCCTTGGGTTCAATATAATAAGATATCATATGTTATTTATATATATGTTCAAATATAAAATTTTTAATTATTTATATACCAATTTTATCTTTCAAAGAATTTTGGCAGATTTTCTCTTCTTCCATAATTTTATCTGTACTTTTTGAACCGAGATTTGATATACCTAAATATGGATGCAAAAGGAAAAAGAAAATCCAAAATATCGATCCTGTAGAAGTTATATGATCGACAATGTAGCAAATTTAATTTTTTTTATTTAGGATAAGGAAAAGGAAGACTTGTTTATGTGTCTTATAATCTAATTATCAATCCTCTTTATTTGAAAATAATATATATAAATATTTCAATCATTATAAAATTTTCACAAATACATGATAATCATTGGATGTTGTCAATTATTTCTAATAAATAGAGGACGGAGATATCTTGGTACAATATATTATAAAAAATAGATGAGTGGATCAAAATCAAGAAATAGATATTAATTACATAGCAACTGATTACTTCAATCTTTAGAAGTCATAATCTATTTCAAATCTTAGATTAATTTGAAATATAGGGAGTGAGAAAATGCTCCACTTCCTTACTCACTATTTATTAGTGGTCAAGGACTTTTGAGTTCAGGCCACGAAGTCAAAAAAAAAAAATCTCTTTCTATCATGGTTTGTCGGTCCGATCGACTCGGTCGACCCAGTCTCGGTCTGGGTCGGGTCAGGTCGGTCCTGTCTCGGTCCGACCCGGTTCGTCTCGTTCTAAAACATCACTTTATATATATATATAATATATAAAATAATATAATAAAATAGAAAAATACACATTATATATAAAATATCATATAATATAATATTAAAATAATAGACCGACCCGGTGGCGACCCACGGCCCGGCCGACCCGATCCTGGCCTGGGTCGGGTCGGGTCGTGCGAGTCGGTGCGAGACGCACCGGGTCGACAAACCATGCTTTCTACATGTTTTGTTCCTTGAAAGTCACTATTTTATCTAGGAAAAATTACTTGTTTAGCACTAAAAAAATCTATATTATCGCTATACCCTCACCTTTATGTAACTTATCTATAAACCTCCAAAAATCCTTAACGCGAGTAGCCATGCCACTGAAGTTATATTTCGTCCTAACAGAGATAATGATCGAGATGATTGCACCATTTTTGTAACACCTTGTACAATGTAACATAAAAATTTATTAATACTTGTGATTAAGAAGTCTAAAAATTATTTACCTATTTATTAATTATTTATTTCTATTCTTGAGTGTTGATTTTCTCCCCTGTCTATTAGAAGATAGATAGTAGGGATTAAATGGAAGGAAGAGTTAGACGAAGATTCATCTAAGTGAAAAGGGGGATTAAACGATGCTTCGTCTACGAGGAAGCGAAGGATAGATGGTAACGTGGAGAGACGGAAGATATTGATCCGTCTAAGAGGAGAGCGTTAGACGATATTTCATCTAAAGGGAGAGCGTTAAACTATAACGTGAAAAGATGTTAGGTGATATTCTGTCTAAGAGAAGAGTATTAGACATGACGTGGAAAGATGTTAGGCGATGTTCCATCTAATAGGGAAGTGTTAGACAATGTTTCATCTAAGTGAGGAGAATGTTAGACGATGACATAAAGAGGTGTTGAAAAATTATCTTTTTTACAAATTATTATTTTGGATTAGGATAATATAAATAATCAGTTATCACCAATAATTAAAAAGATTACAATTTTAAATTGAATTCAGATCTTCGTAAATATGTGAAAGAAAATGAAGAAAATATCACCTAAATAATCAAAAAGAACAAGATTAGATGATACATCGTCTAATCAAATGTAACATAGCCGATATACCATCTAATTAACAAATCGACAAAGACTTGAGTTAGACGATCCTCCGTCTAAACCTTTAAGATAGACGAAAGATTAGATGATCTATCGTCTAAATCCTAAAGTTAGATGGAAACATTAGATGATCTATCATCTAAGTTATAAGGATAGACGAAAAGATATACAATCCATCGTCTAAGTCTAGATGAATTAATGGATAGATGATCCATCATCTAAATCTAAAGGAACTAATGAATAAATGATCTAGTGCCTAAGTCAAAGTTGACAGAGGATGCTAAAAAGTAGATAGTTGATACATTGTCCAACTCAAGATGAGTTAGACTTAGACAATACATTGTCTAACTGGAAAAAGATAAGATCAAATGATATATTATCTAAATGAGTAAAGCTGCATTAAATGATACTTCGTCTAAAAGATGGTGAATCAATATTTACACAATCAGAGTTTGTATCAAGTAAATTAATTTGTTAAAAAAAATTAATCAACCAACATAAATAATTTTTTTTAATTCTTATACATACCTGATGAGGACCACCCTTTAATGTCTCATTGCACGATGGTGGTAAGGAAGGATGGCAATGACAATAAAAGATGATATCATAACATGTATATCCTAATTTGAAGGTTAAGTACCGGAAGGACGAGAGTACGGATTTCTCTGAAATGTTTGCAGGAGAATGCTATCTCTATGCTTTCGGTTTAGGATAAGCAGAAGGAAACGCTAAATTTCGAACTCGATTATCCAATCGACCTCTGTGAAATTATCGCGAACTTCGTTATATATTTTACAGATTTTTATATGAAAATTATTTTTTAAATTAAATTTATAAAAAATTATTCATAAAACTACGTTAACAGATATATCATTGGATTAATTCAAATAATACATATATGTTATTTAAGCATAATTTTTATAAATCTTTAATAAAAAGAAGTGATATATTTAAAAATAAATATATTATTTTTACATAATTTAAATTTACACAGTGAAATATCTGTTAATATATTTACAAAATAATTTTTTTACAAATTCTCGTTTAACAATATTTTTCATGAAAAAAGATCTCACATTCTAATATTCTATCACCAAAAACTGTTTGTGTTTTTATGTCGGTAAAAGAATGGTTATCCATGCCATGTTCACCCATGCTACATGTTTCATAAGTTGTAACAGTTATGTTCTATTAAAAGGGTTTATCTGTACTGTTGTAAAATATTATATGTCAGTGAGACTCCCATGAAGTGTAGCATTTTTTGGTGCCTCGCGATGTTTTTATCAAACCAAATGATCCCTGAATGTTTCGTTTGATTTAGTACATCATAAAATAACGTATGTACATGCCACACAAAATATTATATTTTAAAGTATTTATGACACTTTGCCAATTACTCTTTTAGAAAATATAAGATGAAAATTATTTTGTCAAGATATAGTGCTTTTTCCAACAGTTAACCATGGATCTCCGATTGTGATAATTTTAAACGTAGGAAGTGAAATATATATATATACACACAAGGACAAAGTTAAAATGAAACCACTCTATTAGATCATAAAGAAAAATATAGAAGGACCTAAACAACATTCTTTTGCTCCCCTGTATGCAACACGGGCTTAAAGTTTAAACCGTGAACATTATTGCTAACGTTGACTATTCTTAGGCTCACGAATTTGTAAAACTTAGGAGAAAGCGACCCTTATAGAATGTAGGGGCAAATCTTGAGAAAAACAACATGTTTCACCTGTTCTTTTCTTCACACCTTCCCTTTATTTTTTTCTCTAAAATGTCAATGTCAGACAGTGTTTCCAAGTCTAAATAGAAGACTTCTTTCCTTCTGGTTTTTTTATTAATAAAGAATGCTCCACTAAGACATTGGTGGGTGGGGTGTTTTGACTTGTCCAAGATGCTGCATTTCCTTTAAATTTAAGGGGTAATTGGATATATCCCCAAAATTTAACCGTACTTTCTATACATTTATTGTACATATATTATATTCTTAGCCCTATCATTTGCAATATGTCTTTGTGTTCTGTTTATTTGCCCCAAGTTTCGATTGAGTTAAGAGAAAAAAACGATCCACTTGCTCTTATTTAACCTCCTCGCATATGCTAAATGGTTAAATGTATACCCCTAAAATTCTAGGCATTATGCGTTATCCTACGAAACCTTCTCTTCTACGTTTTAAGCCGAATATTCCTCACAGTTATCTCTGGAAATTTTAATCCTTCTTTCGTGGTTAAGTTAAAAGAGTACTCAATTAGAGATGCCTTTATAGATTTCACTGGCGTTTCCAATCAACTTTCGTACATTTTAGTTATTATAAGCCTAGGTCCAAGGTTCAGCTCATCCAACTGTGTAAAATCGCGAAATGGGTCATATTCAGCAAATAATAAGGGTCACTTTGATAACGGATTAGGTTAAGGGCGGGTGGATTATCCGGGTTAGTCCACCCCACCCCTAACCCTAACCCAGGTGGATTAACTCATTCCACCTATTTCTAAGGAATGAGTTAAGCCACTTTAACCCTATCCGACCCGGGTTAAGAAAAAATATATCAAACAGGAAATAATCCACCGAACCCCGGTTAACTCACCCTAACCCTATTTAACCCGTTACCAAAGTGGCCCTAAGGGTATATATGCAACCATATTTATAACGAAATTATGCAACTTCAACGAATCGTTTGTATCGATCGCACTGATCTTTTATCGATACCGTATGATACAATTCGATATCGTTACGTATGGAGATGAAAAAAGAGATTATATATATATAGTATACGTAAAATAATTCAAACAAATTTCCAACTCAGTTGATTAGGTGATATGTGCTTCCTATATAACATGTCCCGGGTTTGAATCTAGGGAATATCTCGGGGATTTTAAGTTTTTTTAATTGAGAATGTTAAAAAGAAACAAAAAAACTCATGTAGCCAGTGTGTTTCGAACCGATGAGCTCCTTCTTAACCAACCCGCCTACAAAATATCTTTAATATAAAATATAATAAATAATATTTAAAACATATGAGAACGTATCAGTCTATGTTTGGTACGGTCCGACATGGACGATTCATCCCGTAACGGACCGATTTATAAAACCTTGCTTCAAGCATAATCTCGTAGAATTCAACCATATCATGTATACTTTCCGTGAAGGATGAACACTTATACCCCCATAAGATGTGGTGGTTTTTTTTTAAAAAATTTTTTGAGAGATGAGGTCCACCCCCTCTAGTTTGCCGTACTCGGCACCCTCCGTCCTAAAGTCCAAAAAAACTTAAAAATATAAAAGAAATAATAGGGTGTGTGAATGGTAAAATTATTATTCACACATCTCACTTTTTTTAGCATTTTGAGCCGTCTGATCTCGAAATTAACCTACACATTAAGTTAGAGGGGAATGAACCCCATCTCTCAAAATTTTCAAAAAGAAATAAAAAACCTTGCACCCTCATGGGGGTGTAATTAAGGGGGTGGGTGGGATGCATCAAACATTACTCTTCAAAGACAGTGCACACCTCCCAAGGGAGGAGTTATATTCCCACTCCATTCAAGCACAACTCTTAAGCTAAATCTTATTTATCATCAAAACAAACAAATACAACTGGCACATGACCAATACAAGGGAGGATTGTAGCAAATACAACTTAAGTTATGTTTATTATGGTCGTTGTCCTACCCCCTTCCTGACTGATTGACGCGTGGGCCAATTTCGGCCTTAGACCGATTTTGGTCCACGGTCCGACTACAGAATTCATGGGCCCGCTTGACAACATGCTGACTGCCCTTGCCTTCCAACTATTCCATTTAATCACAAGAGAAATAGGTGCTGCAAATCTAAAGCTGAAACTCAACATTGGGTATGCAGTTCAGGGCAAGAGGAAAGATTGTTGGCCATATCATGGTGCATATATCTCATTCTGTAATACCTCCTCAGTTTCAAGCAATGAAATAATTACTCATACTGATCAAACAAATAAAAAAAAAAAAACAAAATCTGATTTGTTATGTCGATTAGGGAACGGCAATCCAAAGTGAACTTAGGGCACATTTGGTTGGACTTATCGAGGGATTCCAATCAGTGAAATCTCTTAGGGCCAGTTTGTTAAATGAAATGTCGGGTGAATGTTAGATTCGACGAGAGATAAAGTGATGGGGGGCCCATAACTCTCCCTCACACAAATTGATTATTCGAGAGCAGGCACCATGTTCGACCCCCTGGGGTCGAACACGGCATCCCCCGCTCGAATAGCAAACATGGCCTTACAAAATTTTAAGTCGAACAAAATACATCATCTGTCCTCGACTTCTGCATCCAAACAGATTTTCTAATTAGAGAGAGGACACATGGGGGGGGGAGTTAAACAAAATCCCTAGGGGCAACTTTGTTATTCGAACACGGGTGCCATGTTCGACCCCAAAGGGTCGAACACGGTGCCCGGGGTCGAATAGCGAGTATGCGTGTGAGGGGAGGCGGTGGGCCCCAACTGCTTTTCTCTGTCATCGGATGACGTATCCCTATCCTAACTGAAAAACAAACCGGGCCTAGAAGAAGCTCCTGGGTGGATTTAGATGCACATCTATGAATTAATCTCATGTTTAATACCCATCTAACATTTAACCAGCAGTTTAATACCATCCTTATGTTAACTCATCATTTAAAAAGTGAGATGAGGAGGATTTATGGCACGGCAGACAAGGTGGTCGGAGGTGAATATGCATAGGTGTTCTAAATGTGATTTTTTCTTATAAAAATGTGTGACATGTACGGTGAGGAGGTTTTCATAAAAATCTACCATCACCATCCTTTCCAAACGGGCCATTAGAAGTAAAAGATACAAGCTCCGCACAATCATAATAGAAGGGTGAGCAAAAGGATGAACGCCTAATTTTTAACGCATATTGTAAATTAAGATTGCAGCAAATGTTTCTCCAATCATAACAGAGGTTTCCTGAGGGTTGGGTTCGAGAGTTTTTCCCGCTCACGCATGAATCCAAACGAGTGGCTGGCGTTGCAAAATTTAGCTTCTTTATATGATGTAGTAGAAACAAGAAGCTTCACTTCTGCGGAAGTCTACAAGAGACAAGAAGATACGGAAGAGAACACGAGGGTGATCAAGGGGAAAGTTCCAGGGCTTTGGAAGGGACAGCTTTCTTACTAACGATGGGCTGGGTTTGGCCGCGACCGGACGGACGTTATGGGCTGGGGGGTTGGTGGGGCTTGATTCCTATAAGCTGGGCCGACCCTGGCCATGATTGGGCTAGACCCGGCCTCGCCCATTGTCAGGCCTAATCCAAATTCTGCACTGTTTAAATATACTTTTGGATTTCTACGTGAAGAACAAATTATTGGTTCAATTTTTCCACAAAAAATATTTAGCAAAGTTTTACTTTTAAACTGTCTTAAATTTGTTCTAACGCTCGATCAATATGTAGCATTTAAAGAACCCCAATAGTTCATGATAAGACCTGATTCCACGTTTATCGAAGGAGAAAAGTTTAATTCTTTCTCAAGAAGGATCATGCTACGGGATGTCAAACAGGGAGGGACCTCCAGATCCATAATCCGAGTCCCATAAAAAAAAATTTAAAGAAAGCTTTGATACGTTTCTTCTTGAAATATAGGATCTGATCGAATAGATCCAGATATTGTTATGTGCTTCACACTACAAACACCCATAAGCTACGGCATCCTAAAGATTTTATGAAACAAGACCTGATATGATACGTTCTCCACTTCAAACAAGAGCTTCTGCTTCATAGTATGGTACAGCCATCTTCACGGGATATGCGCATAGTACAAGAATATTATCTTGCCATGGTTCACAATAATAGAGAAGAAACAGAAACGCAGCCTTCTGGAGGTTGTAAGCATATCAAAACTCAATTTATACACTTTTATATCTCATTTTTCATTTTCAAATACTTGACTAGCGTCTACTCGATGAATTAAAAATGAACAGGAACTCAAGATACATTACCTTGTAACATCTCCTAGGCCATCGGTCATTAAGCTTCATCACTGTCATCTTGCCACTCAAATTTAGAGTCACTCAATGAGCTTTTTTGGGTCAAGTCTTAAATGAGTTTTACAACAACTTGGTTGCATTAAATGAATAAAAGAATAATGCCCTGTGAAAAGCTTTACGTTTGCATTCAACGCATGCATCACTGAGATGAAAGATTATCTGGTGCAGAAGTGGAAAAATCATGCTTAGGAGAATAGAAACCTCTAGATACGCTCCCCCCTGAGTGACTTCGATCATACTGGCGTACTGGAAGCAGAAATGTGGGTTTTGACGGAGTTGCAGTGGGCCGAGTCTTGCTTGTTAGCATGGCAACTATTTCTGACATTGGAGGTCTGACACCGGGATGTGGCTGCAAGCACCAAAAGGCCACATGACAAACTTGTAAGACATCATTTTCGTCGACCCCATCAGCTCGAAGTTTTGGATCCACCAGTTCAAGTACCCTTGATCTTTCAAAAAGTTTCCAGGCCTACAAACATTGAAGAGAAGACTGAAATTTTACTTCCTGAGTTCCAGTTCTTTCTTGCTTATGTCCTACTGATGTAAAGAAAATGAAAAGAATGGTTTAGAACCATACATATTCTGGAAGATACTGCGTTTCTGGTGGCAATGTAAGATCAGTGTTCCTCCTGCTACTGATGATCTCCAGAACAAGGACTCCGAAGCTGTATATGTCAGCCTTGGTTGATAACTCTCCTCTCATGGCATACTCGGGTGCTGTATAACCTCTGCAAAAATTAGCCACAATCAAGCCGAATAAGACAAGACTAAATTATTCGTTAATGTTTACTGTATTCCAGATCACGACAAATTAGACATTTTAAATACATCTAGAGTAATGGAGTCCAAAGGTTTATATTATACAGTCCTCTCACATAAGCACCAGATTCAGGATAATATATTCTTAAAACCAAACTGTGCATTCTAGTAGCAGCACCTCTTCATTTACCATTACTAGTCTATTTTGCCTAGCTTTTCTCTTGCACTTTTTCTAAATAACAATTGTAAGGTCCGACTTCCAAACGTACAGCTTCTTTATATAGCTGTCCTACTCTGGCTTTTAAGATACCATTGAAATCCATACAAGGACTTGCTACCCTTCTCTCAGGGTCTCGTATTAGCATCAACATTTAAGTGTTATTGATGTAAAGTCGTTGAAACTTGTCAGCCAAAGTGTACCCATGGAATAAATCCAAGCTTTTGATCTATTAATGGTAAAATTCCCACAAGGACACCAAACTTGAATAAACCACCTGTGGCACTAAAAAGTCTTGGCATCAACTCTATCACCTTATATTCGCCTAGCAGGCCCTTTTTCTATTCATTCTACAGTAAATTCCGTAATTAACTATGTTAAAAAAGTCAAGAATATACAGTATGTCATCAAGAATTAATCATTTGCTAGTCTAGTCATTAGCAACTTACAAAGTTCCTGCAAATGCGGTGCTAAGAGAGGCTTGGTCTTCCGGAAAGAACCTAGCCAACCCAAAGTCTCCAATTTTAGGTTGGAAGTTCTCATCGAGGAGGATATTGCTTGCCTTGATATCCCTGTGAACAATCCTTATGTGTGAATCTTCGTGCAGATACTGCAGTCCTCGAGCAATGCCTAGAATTATCTGAAAACGAATCTTCCAGCTCAATAATGTGTCACCAGTCCCTGTTGCATTAGATATCAGCAAAATCGCCCTAAGATAATATCGCTAATTATATTTCTCAACATAACCATTATGTTGTCTTCCTTATCAGAGTAATAGCTTAGCCAGAAGCAGTTAAGCATGCCAAAATAAAATGTAATTTGTGAAGCTGGAAGAAAATTGTGGTCAATAAAATTAAAGCAACTATATGAGTTGACATGGATTAGTGGGGATCTTCCTGGGGAGTAGGAGATAGTCAGGCAGGTGTTGATCTATGATCAGAGACTGGCATAGAAGCTTTGGCTGTGGTCTTAAATTGTTAGCCATAAGGTGTGGGGAAAATAAATTGCCTAATGGTCTTAGCATGACCTTTCTCATTCGAATTCTAAGACACCCTGAAAATTACTGAATACCTGAAAATCTAGAGAATACACCAAGCTAATCTAACATCATTTAATGGACATGAGAAAATATCATATGGTCCATGGAGGTGGATAAACACTTGGGAAAATGAGGACAACGAGTGGGGCTCAAAGAGAGTTGTACAGAGCTGCTGTAATGTATGTTTTTCTGTTAATGCTACTAGCAACCATGTATATTTGTTTTCCCAACAGAAACAATGCTGTGGAGAAATTAGGAATGGTGTCTCACTGTGAAAATTAACTAAAATGAGACATCATACAGTTACAAAGGAGAATGGTTTAATTCCACGTGCCCTTGAAGTGGAATGCGCTTGATAGAAAAACAGGAGGAAAAAGCTAAGAAAATATGGAAATTAAATCTATGTATGATTACTACAATCCAAATGAAATCCAATTACGATGAAGGCTTAACACATTAATTTCCCGTCTCTAGGAATCATTTAGGCTTAGAAAGACATGTTGATGCATGGTTAAGTGCCAAATTCACCGAATAAAATTAAGAAAAAAGAAACATATCTAAGGAGGTAAATATGCTCACCATAGATTACCCTGTCCAAACTTCTGTTCTTCATGTATTCATAAACAAGCAGCCTCTGTGTTCCATTTGAGCAGCATCCCATGAGGCGGACAAGGTTTTTGTGTTGTATGCTTGTAATCAGTCTTACCTCTGCCAGGAATTCGGTTTCACCTTGCTGAGACTTGTCAAGTGATAATTGCTTTACTGCAACCATCCTTCCATCATTTAATGTTCCCTACAAGACATGAAATACTCGATTAAAGTAGTGGAAGTTGGCCAGTAGAAATACAATCAACATTAGAGAATTCTCTCCGTGTTAGAACCTTATACACTGGGCCAAAACCTCCTCGTCCAAGTTGGCTCTTAGGATCAAAATTCCTCGTAGCTTTTCTAAGAGTTTGATAATCGAAGTAGCTAATTGTTCGAAGATGTCCACTGAAATAATCTGGCACTGGTGAAACAAAAAGTATCATTACTTCTAGGCCACTTATTTCTATGTAATTTTGACCAAACTTCTTTCCAACATTCAAGCGACAAAGATTACCTTGTAGAACATTTGATGGAGCATTTGATGATTCAACCATTTTCTTTGAAGCCATAGATCTGATATGTCTCCAAAAGGTTAACAGTAACATGAATAATATCGCGATGAACAACATTATACCACCCACTAGAAAGAATGTAGCCCTCATACTTCTTCCTCCGCCTTCCCAAAGTTGACAATTACATGCAAGTCTCGGGTGGCAAGATTGCTGTAAAAATAGGCTCACAGTCATAAACTAGCCAAATCGGATGGCCTACCCAGATGAACACAGCCAGATCCACGGAGACCTTTTTTGTGATTGGGTTAAAGTATAAGACTCTACGACACCGCAAGCTCATACGGATCTAAAATCGCAAAAGTTTTTGCCCAGGAAGAAGAAGCTCTGCCTGGTTTAAGATGATTCTTGAAAACCACCATCTACCACATGGCCTTATCCAAAACACACAAAGACACGCACATGCACACGCACGCATTCCAGTTCATCAAAAAAAGAAAACAAAAAACAAAAACTGACAACAACAGTTGAAAAGCTGCCTGATTGAACCCTCGAGTAACACAGAACTGTTTGCACCGATGTGGGCTCGCGTTCCGTGATCAGATACGTTGCCGAATCGAAGTGGAAGAGAAGAAAAGGGGAGAATTTGAAACGTACCGCCGCCTACTAGCTTTTGGCGAGGAATCTCCTTCCCCTTCTTCTCCGGCAATTCAACTCTTTTAAACAAAAGGCCCCCCCTATCCTCCTCTCCCCAACGACACGGGGCAACTCCAAAAGGGCCTGCAGCACAACGGCTCGAGATGGGGCCTCTTCCTCCTCTCTTCTCGCCCGTCCCCGCCTGCTCCGGTTTCCTCCTCCTGCGGTTTTTGATGGGGGCATCTGTGGCGGGTCGCTGGAGGGGTAGTAGGCATTGCGGCCGGCCGGGAAACGACGGATTTGGGGGGTGAGGAAGAATGGCGGAAGGGGGAGGGGGGATCTCGGCCGGCTTCGCCGAGATGCTGGCTGGCGCTTTGCTTTCTCTCGGTTTTGGCGTCTTTCTCTGCGTGCGCGGCGACAAGGCCCAGCACACACCATCGGGTGCAACAAAGGGACACAACACAAGAACAGAACATTTAAAAGAAGAGGCGCGAATATGCTGCCCCCTCGTCCAATCCACGTGGGGCCCAAGTTTAGCTGACCGCTGCATGACCCCATTCAAAACCCGGCTTTGTTATTGATCAGAAGGATGTTCAGATGACATCATAAGTACTACTCTCTGTTATTTTTACGAGAAAATAACAGTGTTATCAGAATCGGACCCATAAATAATCATGAGTAGACTCATGAGTAGAGTCGTTAAAAATTTGATTTATTTCATTTGACCGAGTAAATGACCCAACCTTGAACGAATTTTAGGCTCAGATTACCAAACGGAACATAGAAATAGTCAGCTCATTTATGTTTGTGAATAAGTTCGATTAAGACTCGATTTTATTTCTTTAGTAATGATGTCATGTGGTCATCTAATAATTCGTTTATGATTAGACCGCGTCCTATCTAATAAGATAACTAACATATAGATAGAAGAGAGAAATACTACTTCCATTTATTTATTCGTTTAATAGTTTAAACAAGTTGGCAAACAATAAACAATATTCAAGTTTACTTCTTGAATATTAAATGAGCAGAGTTTGAACAAAATCGTACTCGGCTTATTTACCATTCAAATTGACGCAGGATAAAAACGGCTCACCCCATCAAAATAAATCGAGCTCTCATGGGTATTTGATCAAACAGATATCATGTCACCGATAATTAAAATCACCCACTATTGGCCACCAATGAACAGTAATAACTTATTAATCATACTGTTCATATTAGTAAGTCGATGTGCATAACATTGGTACTAACCGTTGATTCACTGTGGCATGTATCCGAGGGCACTATGCATTTAGTTGTAGAGAAGACATATATATAGCACCACAGATATGCTGCCTGACCAAGCTGCATTTGACCCTTTGATCAATCTTCATACTGCTGGTAACATGACGGACGGTTGCCTTGTGTTTATATACCCCTGCATTATGCTGCTTCCGAAGATGGCAACAGCTGCTATGAAGGAAATCCTTGGCCAATGTGCGGCAAATGGAAGACAGATGGAGGGCCGACAAAGCAGCACACTCAGGCTGCAGCGATGATCGCTTGCAGGGCCGGTGGCGCAGATGAGCGGCGGCCAGCGAGGAGACCGACCACGGTGGTCTGCCGCGGGAACAGGGACCAGGATATGATGCACGGCGGCCAGCAGTTGTGGCAGTAGGTGGAGCACAGCGGTGGCGGCGTGCCCGACGCTGGCTGGGCTGCCAGTCGAGCGGCGGTGCCGGAGCGACAGTGGCACGGGTGGGCGCGGCCGCGGATGATGCAGGCGGGTCTTCACGGACGCACGAACGGCGGAGGGCTGCGGCGGGGTCGGACCACCGGGGGTGGCCAGCGGCGTGCCGCCGGTGTGACGACGCCGATGCGAAGCTTGGGCTCGCCGGTGGGGCCGTCGGTGCAGTCGTGGATGCGGGGAACGGTGGAGGTGAAGAAGATCAACAGTGACAGGGTAAAGACGTAGGTGCAGGGTGAAGGCTTAATGATAGGAGAAGTTTAACTAGAGAGGAACAGGGTGGCTTATGGCTTACGGTGGAGGCGGAATGAAGGCAAACGAAGATGCGGTGGAGAGAGAAATGATCACGGTGGAGCGATGGGGGTTACGGAGAAAAAAAATAGGACGATTAAAATCAAAAGAAATAAAGGATTGGGGGTTTCGGCTTCCGCCAGAAAGAAGTCAGAAGGGTTTGGCCTCGCCAGAAGAAGAAGAAGGAGGTTTGGCATCCCGCCAGAAGGAGAAAACACACAGACGTGTTTCACAAATTTTCTCTAACCATTGCCTAACCCTAATTAGGGTTAGTTTCTCTTATTTATAGAGAAACAAAATTACAAACAGACCCAAATCTCTTTTTACTCTAACACCTACAGTATCATGACTATTAAAATAAACAAAATACATAACTGACTAAATAAACTCTAAACTAAAAATAACCTACAAATCAACTGCAAAAATACAAAAAATAGTAAAAATGATCTTCCGACTAGATGTCTGCGACGCTTCCACATAAATCAAAATTATTCTCCAGGAACTCGACGACTCGCTCCGCATCAATCTCCCCTGGTTCAAAAAAATTCGACCTCGAATTTTAAAATGCTGAAGAAACATTGAAGTGAAGAGGGGAGCATCTGGAGCATGCATCACCGAATAGTCCACATAAATACTCAAATCAATAAGTTGGCAACGCCTCTGAATATGCATGTCAACACTCTACCATATTGTATCAAAATCATTCTGAGCCATACAAAATTCCACATCAGCAACAATAACAGAACATGAACCATGTGGACCTGTGGTGACTGAAGATGAATATAACTCCAACAAGATCTCTGAATGGATATCAAATGATGGGTGCCACTCTACTAGATCACATGCAGAATGAAATGTAGGAACCACCACTGAATCTGACTCATGGACAGAGTACATATCAAACACAAGATCAGAAATCAGATCCATCTCTGACTGAACAAATAACTCCTGATCCCAAGAGTCAAGAGTTGGCTCCTGAAGGAATCCATGTTAGAATGACAATGAACATCACCAAAGAGAGACTCAGAAATCATATGTAATCCAGACTGTAAGAATAGATCATGATCCCAAGCATCAACAATATGTAGGACTGCATCCTGACCACCGGTGGCCTCTGATTGAGCATCAAGTGCTGTTAGTGGAAGCTGCTCTAATAACAGATGGGGACTCGTATCAGTAAACTGAGTGGTGACTTCAACTTCTGGTAATTCTTGCTGAAGAATTGGAGGTGTGGCTGAGTCATCAATCTCTTTTGTCATTTGAGGTTCTGGTGTGGGTGACACAATCAGATCCATACTTGTATTTGAATTAGCTGATTTACTAACCTTCTGTTGTCCCAGTCTTCTCATTTTATGAGCTCGATCAAAACAAAAGATGCATCCTTTGATGTGAGGAACTTTCAACAGATACACATCTGGGTTATGACTATCTAACATACCCCAACGTTCTACCAACCAATATTCGCCCACAATAATATTGAGCTCATAAGAAGGATAAGGAATTACCCAAGCCTCATCAATATAATGTGCTTTCCCAAAATCACGAGAAAATTGCACAATAATCTGACCAGTTGGTGTAATCTCAATGTCATTTGTTTGGGACAATAAATCAACGACAGCTTGAGAAATATGATTAAGCTTCCGACTTTCATCAAAAATGAGATTTGCCCATTGGCCATTAGGAAGCCTCACACTTGTACTAAATATGATGGGATTCATAATGAGATCTAAGGACCCCAATCTATAAAAATAAATTGGTTCCCTAAGCTCTGATACCAAATCTGATGCAGGACAAAAACGGCTCACCCCATCAAAATAAATCGAGCTCTCATGGGTATTTGATCAAACAGATATCATGTCACTGATAATTAAAATCACCCACTATTGGCCACCAATGAACAGTAATAACTTATTAATCATACTGTTCATATTAGTAAGTCGTTGTGCATAACATTGGTACTAACCGTTGATTCACTGTGGCATGTATCCGAGGGCACTGTGCATTTAGTTGTAGAGAAGACAGATATATAGCACCACAGATATGCTGCCTGACCAAGCTGCACTTTGACCCTTTGATCAATCTTCATACTGCTGGTAACATGACGGACGGTTGCCTTGTGTTTATATACCCCTGCATTATGCTGCTTCCGAAGATGGCAACAGCTGCTATGAAGGAAATCCTTGGCCAATATGCGGCAAATGGAAGACAGATGGAGGGCCGACAAAGCAGCACACTCAGGCTGCAGCGATGATCGCTTGCAGGGCCGGTGGCGCAGATGAGCGGTGGCCAGCGAGGAGACCGACCACGGTGGTCTGCCGCGGGAACAGGGACCAGGATATGATGCACGACGGCCAGCAGTTGTGGCAGTAGGTGGAGCACAGCGGTGGCGGCGTGCCCGACGCTGGCTGGGCTGCCAGTCGAGCGGCGGTGCCGGAGCGACAGTGGCACGGGTGGGCGCGGCCGTGGGTGATGCAGGCGGGTCTTCACGGACGCACGAACGGCGGAGGGCTGCGGCGGGGTCGGACCACTGCGGGTGGCCAGCGGCGTGCCGCCGGTGTGACGACGCCAGTGCGAAGCTTGGGCTCGCCGGTGGGGCCGGCGGTGCAGTCGTGGATGCGGGGAACGGTGGAGGTAAAGAAGATCAACAGTGACAGGGTAAAGATGTAGGTGCAGGGTGAAGGCTTAATGATAGGAGAAGTTTAACTAGAGAGGAACATGGTGGCTTATGGCTTAGGGTGGAGGGGGAATGAAGGCAAACGAAGATGCGGTGGAGAGAGAAATGATCACGGTGGAGCGATGGGGGTTACGGAGAAAAAAAACAGGACGATTAAAATCAAAAGAAATAAAGGATTGGGGGTTTCGGCTTCCGCCAGAAAGAAGTCAGAAGGGTTTGGCCTCCGCCAGAAGAAGAAGAAGGAGATTTGACATCCCGTCAGAAGGAGAAAACACACAGACGTGTTTCACAAATTTTCTCTAACCATTTCCTAACCCTAATTAGGGTTAGTTTCTCTTATTTATAGAGAACCAAAATTACAAACAGACCCAAATCTCTTTTTACTCTAACACCTACAGTATCCTGACTATTAAAATAAACAAAATACATAACTAACTAAATAAACTCTAAACTAAAAATGACCTACAAATCAACTGCAAAAATACAAAAAATAGTAAAAATGATCTTCCGACTGGATGTCTGCGACGCTTCCACATAAATCAAAATTATTCTCCAGGAACTCGACGACTCGCTCCGCATCACAAATAGCTTGGACTCAATAAGAGTTGGGCTCCATCACCAACGAATCAAACTTGTATAGTATGATACTCTACTTGACTCGACTCATCTGCAGCCCCAGCGTCAATCTCATCACCAATATCAAAACTTGATACGAATGCAACAGGGAGATGGACCCCACTGCTAATCCCTCACACCCCCCTCCCATTGGCAACCAAGAGGGTGCCTTCATATTTCCCATCCTCTTTCTTGTGCCATTGATGAGAGGGTGTCTCTGACACCCTCTTGTTGCAGTGGAGAAGGCGGTCAATGTTTCACCAGCAAAAGAGGTGGACATTGAAGAGCGATGGTGTTGAGCCCTCGTGTTAGTACAATGGTCTCACCTCCCTCCCCCCTTTTTGGGAGTCCCGAGTTTGAGCCTGAGGCATCGTTTGGTAGGGGGTCAAATGGAGGATAACCCCATGAAAACTCTAATTTGTGTTTGGTATGTCTGTTTTGGGCGGGGATATTTTGGAATATCTTCGAAAACGGGATTAAGAACGAGGATAACTCATTCCACCGAAATAGTGGAATAAATTATCCCAGTCTAATAACCCTATTCTCCTCTCTCTCCTCATCTCATTCTATCGATCGTGCTCCTCGTTCTCTTTTCCTCTCCCACGAAACCCTTGTTCCTCCTCCTTTTCTCTCCCGGAACCCTCACCTTCTCTTTCTCTCTCCGACGAAACCCTTGTAACTCTCGTTCTCCTTCCCTCTCCCATGGAACCCTCGTTCTATTTTCCTCTCTCATGAAACCCTCGTTCAATCATCTTCTCACCCCCTCTCTCGTCTCGACTCGTGAGAACGAATCTCTTGTTCGATCTCCACGTCTTGCCTGTTTGGTTATCTGCGCTCAAGTCTGCTCGCCTATACTCATCTTCTCGATCGATCGCGTCATCCTCCGAGCCCTTCCATTTGTCTGCCATCATCTCCTCGCCTATCGACGAAAGATATTGACGTAATTATGGAGGGTGTTATGAAAGATATTGACGTAATGTGATTTGGGTTATGCAGGGTTTGGAGGGTGTTGGAACAGATGGGTGATTATGACGTGAAAGTCTCTTTTGATAGAGGAGATGTACGTTGTTAATGACTTGAAATATTATTATTGTTAATTCAAAAATGTGTATGAGACCAAAATTAATTAAAAACTCATTATTGTAATGATGTCAACGTAGAAAAAATAAATTGATGACAAGTCTCATTATTATTAATGAATAATTTGCATCTATAAAATATTTACAAGTTACGTTTTCACTGATCGTAATTATAGTTATTATTGTTAATGATGATAGGGTATTAATGCTACATTGAACAATAGTATTACTCATGATTAGAGTGAATAAACATATTCAAAAGTCAAGTTGTAATATTAATTAATCATGATTATGAAGGTAATAATTATTAAATAATAGTATTATTTTTACTAATTTTTTTCCAGACTAGGAAAATTGTCTTAAACAATATCTTCATTTGTGCTATTTATGATTATTTAAAAAATTAATTTAACAATATTTTCATAAATACTAACAAAAAGTATCCATTAAAATTAATTAAGATCTTCATTAGTTGTAATTATGATTGTTAAGTCTCATTAATAAAGCCCTTTCACTAAGTTGAGATATAAAAAAATGACTAAGTCTCTTTAATCCCATCCAAACATAGAATATCATCATGCCCTTTAACCAGTGATAAGAAGCGTAAGATGATATTTTTCTAACACTTATTCTCGTTCTTATCTCTATTTTTTATCAAACAAGAAATAAGAATATCGTCATCTTTATCTCCTCACATGTCAAACATACACGAGAATAAGAATAAAGATAAATTAATTTAGAATGAATTAGTTATATTCTCCTCAAAATTTATTTCAATATCAAACATTATCTAAGTGTCGTCGTCCTTTTGGGCAGACTGATCACTCATACGGGCATTTCTATGCTTTGTGTATATTCCTCCCAATTTTAGGGTTTGTCAGGGGTTTACCCTCGGTTTCAATTCCTCACTTGGGAGGGGGGCCCGTGGGTTTATCACTAGACTATCTTTCAAAAAGAAGAAGAGGGATGGTGTTGAAGGGGGGGGGGGGAGAGTGGAAAAGTGTCTAGATTGAGTCAATGTAATTTTCCTATTTTCTTGAGTCTAGTAGAATGGAAATCAAATTAGTGATTGTATCTTGAATATTGATCATTTATGAAATAAAGTTGGAGTTTGAATATTATTGTGCAATTGCATTTATTTGGGTGATTGTCTTGCGCTCTGATTGATTCTTGCTTGCGAGAGGCTTACCATGCCGGCTGTTCGCGCTCCCTGAGCGAGTCTTCCGCTGTAATTAAAGGCTCGGGGCGTGACAGTTAAGTTGGTATCAGAGCCTAAGTCTCAGGACTTAAGGAAATGAGTCATGTCATAGGATAAGTCCAAGGTTAAGGACCCATACCTATGAACTAAGGAAGAAAATTCCATACCCATGTGAGGATTGGGTAGAACCCGGGATAAGATAACTAATTAGCTTTAAGAATTATTGTGTTCATTCCAATTTCATGAGAAATAACAAGTTGTTATTTTCTCTCAGGTACCCTATTTTTCGAATGGCTCATCGCGTAGATTGGGACGGTATGCAACAAACTGTTGCCGGCCTCACCCAGGCACTGCAAACTATAGCACAAGGTGGTGCGGGGGCAAGGGCAGGAGACCTTCATCGTAATTTCCGGAGTCTAAATCCTCCGCATTTCTATGGATCTTCCAATCCAGACGAAGTAGAAAATTGGATCGACGAGATGAATATGATATTTGATGTTATTCAATGCACTGATCAGGAGAAAGTCCGTCTAGCTACGTTCCAATTAAATAAGGATGCTCGCACTTGGTGGAAATCGGTTCCGGCACCTCCAGCCGATGCACCACATATATGGAATGTTTTTCTCACTTTATTCCGTGCCAAATATTTCTCCGAGCATGTAAAGGAAAGGAAGGCTACGGAGTTTGCCTCCCTTCGTCAAGGGATGATGTCCGTGACAGAATATGAGTTGCAGTTTTCAAGACTAGCACCGTATGCATCACATTTGATTAGTACATACTTATTAAAAGCAAACCGATTTATGGACGGGTTACGGCCCGGTTTCATTCAACAACTGGGGACACAGAATATCCGCACTTATGCGGAGATGGTTCAAAGGGCATATTTATGCGAGAGGACCTTAGAGAAGGTCAAAAGGTTGAAAGGAAAGGGAGAATAATCTAGCCGGCGTGCTGATTGGCATTATAAGAAGGAGAAGTTCAGCATCACGGAACCATACAAAAGCCGTTATAATAAGAAAAGATCAAGGAACGGGAACGGTGGAAGTTCTCAAAAGAGTAGTAAAAAGGTGAAGGAAGAAAAGGAGCAAGTCGCCTTAGCGTGCACCTTTTGTGAGAAATTCGGCCACTCAGCTGAAGAATGCTGGAAGCGCCTAGGTGCTTGTTTGCGCTGTGGGAGTAGGGAGCATCGTGTGCCAGATTGCCCCCTTATGAAAGACCAACCAAATAATGGAGGACGTAGGAGGCAGGCTCGCCTCAATGCAGTTATAGATGAAGAAGAAGCGCCCAGGGATCAAAATGATGGGCTCATGGAAGGTACTCTTCAAATCTGTTCTCGTCCTGCATTCGTGCTATTTGATACTGGTGCTTCTCATTCTTTTATCTCCACCACTTTTGCAAAAACCTTACCAACTGCATCAGTTCCCCTACCTTCAGATCTCGCTATTACTACATCTTTAGGATCTGGAACTAAGCTTACCAAGTATTATCCCTATTGTGAGGTAGTGGTAGAAGGACACAATCTCCCCGCAAACTTAGTATGCTTTGATATGAAAGGTTATGATGCCATTTTAGGGGTAGATTGGCTTGTAGACCATGATGCTTATATCAACTGCCGAAATAGGATTATATCTTTCCGAAAACCCGGTCTTCCAAGATTTTCTTTTCTTGGCATCAAATACAAAAAGCATCCTACCATTATATCTTCTCTTCACGCTTGCAAGCTTATCTCGCAAGGATGCGAAACTTTCCTTGCTTCAGTCATTATTACCGATTCTAAAGAGATTGTCCTAGCCGATATTCCTATTGCAAATGAATTCCCTGACGTGTTCCCATCCGAACTACCTAGTTTACCACCCGAGAGGGAAGTAAACTTTACCATTGAACTCATTCCAGGTGCAGCACCGGTTTCTATAGCCCCTTACAGGATGTCCCCCACAGAACTTAAGGAACTAAAGAAGCAATTACAGGAACTTCTAGACAAGGATTTTATCAGACCTAGCACATCCCCTTGGGGTGCGCCAATTCTATTTGTCAAGAAGAAGGATGGTTCTCTCAGGTTATGCATTGACTACCGGCGATTGAATCAACTTACAATCAAGAACAAATACCCATTGCCGCGTATTGATGAGCTCTTCGATCAGCTTTCGGGAGCAGAATATTTTTCTAAGATTGACCTAAGATCAGGTTATCATCAGCTTAGGATCAAAGAAGAAGACTGTGAACGCGTCACGTGGTGGACTGAGAGAGAGAGATGAGGTTTCTCCCTCTCTGAGTAATAAAGGGTGAAAGAAATGAGGATAAAATAATGAAACGCGCGCTATAGGGGATATGGAAAGAACGGTGGACGGGGACCTACAGATAAGACAACAGTGGGGACATGGAGAATTTAGACTGACCGAACTCCGGTACGTGGCGGAGATAGGGGTCCGAAGACCCTCTCACGCAAACTGAAACCCTTCCCGGTAGGCGTGACCTACCGTTCCGAGAATAGCTTTTCATATACCGAATTCGAGTCCTGGAACTCTACGTAATAGAAATTGACAGACGGAAAGACACGTGGACTCAAAAATTACAACGATATATCACTCCTTGGACAGTTACAAGAACAATATGAATAAGAGCACACCACCGCAGGACATTGGTCTTTGCGGGGTCTTAGCAGGAAATAACAATATGAGCAATAATTAATATATGTACATATAGAAACCACCGCGAGACATTGGCCTTACGGGATTTTTTAAAGTAATATAAATAATAAATAAAAGTATATATATATACCACCACGAGACATTGGCCTCTGCGGGATTTTTAATGCAATATAAATAATAAATATAAATATATATACACACCACCACGAGACATTGGCCTCTGCGGGGTTTTTACTATAACATAGATAATAAATATAAATATATATATATATAAACCACCACGAGACTATGGCCTCTGCGGGATTTTTATTGTGACATAAATAATAAGTATAAGTATATATATATATATAAACCACCACGAGACTGTGGCCTCTGCGGGGTTTTTAATGCGACATAAATAATATAAATAATAAATAAATATATATATATATAAGTATAAACCACCACGAGGCTGTGGCCTCTGAGGGGTCTTAATGTGACATAAATAATATAAATAATATATATATATATATATATATATATATATATATATATATATATATAAACTACCACGAGACTGTGGCCTCTGAGGGGTCTTTACTATAAGATAAGTATATGTGACAGGAAAGGAAAAGGGATCAAACAAACCGCCGCGAGATGTTGATCTCCACGGGGTTTTAAAGCGATGATAGGGGAATGCTGAAATTAAATAGTTAGGAATTAGAAAGTAAAGTGCAGAAAATAAAATGCTGAAATGGAAACGGTCGTAGGAGGTGACCCACCGCACCAATTAGGAGTTAGATATACAGAAAGTAAATCACAGAAACCGCCGCGGGGAATAATCCTCCGCGCGGGTGAGGTCAGAGACGGAAGATAACCGCTGCGGGAAGTAACTCTCCGCGGGTGTTATTAAAACAAAAGATAGTCACAATGGAGCGCGCGTTAGGAGTGTTGTGATCGCCAGGGACCGAGGGTCCCGAGTGGATTGATCGCTTTTGCCTTTGACGCGGGAATTACGTGGGTTCCTTCTTCCTCTTCTTTCGACAGGCCGAAGAAGAGGGCCTTTAACTGGTTACCCTTACACAAGGAACAAACAGAGAAGAAAACAACTAAATGAGAATGACGGGGGTGTAGTACCAATCCTTAGATAATAAAACGGTAAATAACATAAACGAACACGTACCTGGTTGGTGTGTTTAAAACCCCTTTAGAATTAGAAGGGTGGGAGAATGACATGATGAAATGTACAAACACAAAGACACTTACAAGCTAGGCCCTCTCAGGGAGAAAGGCATGGCACGTATGTTAAATGATGCATGCGATACAATTAACTGACTGAATAAAAATAAGGGGGAGAAAAGCTTATCGGGGAAGACCGGCGACGAGCTTTGAGAAGGGCTTCAATAGCACGAGCACAGAACGACCAAGGAGCTTCAGAGCGGACTTCAGAAACTGCTTAGGCCGAACATAAGAACACACACACACAAGCATATACCTATGAATGATAAATATACTTATGTAAACATATACTTAGACATATTAAAGATATTTAACATATACATAAATACAAACATATATAAACATATTTGTAATTTGGTCGAAATAAAAGAACAAGAATTTGAGAAAGAAGGCGAGAAAGAGAGAGAGAACACTCTTTTATTTTGAGATTTTTCTTTACGACTTTAATTATATATATATACACACAGTATATGTATGAGGAAACAAAACAGGAGATAGATATATATAGTGTACATATATAAGTCATATATATATAAAAACTATATATACATAGTGGTAAATACTATATAAATACTATATGTTTAATATATATATTATTCATATATAGTATATGAATACCATCTGTAAATAGTATATATATAGTAGATGTATATCAGTACTATATATATGTGAATATAATATACATGGGAGACTAATAAAAAAAATAACAATAATAGTGAAGAATAGAAAGAAAGAGGGAGAGACGGGACAGAGAGACAGAGGGAGGGGGACAGAATAAAGAGGGAGAGAAGAGAGAGTGATAATGAAGGGGGTTAAAAAAATAAATAAGTAAAAAGGAATGAGAAAAGGAGATCGAGAGAACAGAGAGATGAGAGGGGAGAGAGAGGGAAAGAGTGAGAGAAAGGGAGGGAGAGAAAGAGGAATAAAAAAAACAAGAAAAGAGAAAAAGACGGTGAAGGAGAGATCGAGAGGGAGAGAAGGAGTCGCGGAGGAGGTTAAAAAAAATAAAAGAAGTGAAAATAGAGAGAGAGAGAGAGAGAACAGAGGGAAGACGAGAGAGAAAGGAAGAGAGAAGACGGGGGAGAGGAGAGAGATCGTAGGAGGGAGAGAGAGGGACGTGGGGGCTTGCGACAGAGAGGGAGGGAGAGAGGAGGTGTGCGAGAGGGATAAAAAAAGATAAAAAAAGGATGAAAAGAGAGAGAGAGGGGGGGAGAGAGAGAGGACGTAGGAGAGAGAGAGAGAGAGAGAGCCGCGATAGAGAGAGGGAGAGAGAGAATAAAAAATTAAAAAAAGAGAGAGTGAGACGGAGAGAGGAGAGAGGGTGAGTGAGAGAACGGGGGGAGAGAGAACGAGAGTAAGAGAGGAAACGGGAGAGAGAGAGGGAGAGTGGGGGTGCGAAAGGAGAGAGAAAGAGAGAGATGGGAGAGGGAGATGCAGAGACGAGAGAGATGAGAGGGGGAGCCGCGACCGCGGCGATCACGACGGGGGGAGGAAGAGAAGACGGGGAGAGGGAGAAACCGGCAGGGAGAGGAGAAAGAGAAGCAGAGAGGGGGAGAGAGAGAAGGAGAGGGAGTGAGAGAAGGCGAGAGAGATGAGAGGGGGAGCCGCGACCGCGGCGGTAACGACGGGGGGAGGAAGAGAAGACGGGGAGAGGGAGAAACCGGCAGGGAGAGGAGAAAGAGAAGCAGAGAGGGGGAGAGAGAGAAGGAGAGGGAGTGAGAGAAGGCGAGAGAGAGAGAGAGGCGCGGTGAGAAGAGAGAGAAATCGCGGCAGGATGCCACGAGAGAGAGAGAGAGAGAGAGAGAGAGAGAGGAAGCGGGAGGGAGAGAGAGGTGGTGAGAAAGAACGGCGGAGGGGGAGCTCGCCACGGTGGTCGCGGACGGCAGCTGTGGGCGCCCGGAGGTTCAGAGATGGCGTCCGGGGCTTCACGGCAGACGGTCGGAGGTGGCGAGGTTGGCAGGGTGGCGGAGGGACGACGACGACGGGCTCGCGGCAATGACGGCAGGCGGCTGGGAACTCGACGACGGCGTGGCTCGCAGTGGCGTGGACGGAGGGGCGCTCGGGCGGTGGTCGGAGGAGTCGACGGTGACTTCCCGGCAGGGGCTCGCGGCGGTGGGGGGTTGCCAGTGGAGGTGGCAGGCGTTTTGCGTCTGCCGTGGGGGGTGCAGACGAGGGCGGCAGTGGCGGGCTTCACGGCAGCGAACGGCGGCGTAAAGGGCGGTGGTGACTGGCGGGAGTCGTGGACGACGAAGGCGGCATGCAGTGGTTGGCCGCGGTGGTGAGCTGGCGGGAGTGGCTAGTGACGTTGGGGGGGGGCTAGCGGCGTTGGTTTGGAGATGTGTAGATGGCGAAGGGAGGTCGACGGTTGAGATGGCAGGTGGAGAGAGGGTAGCTGGGGGTGTACAAGCGGCGGCCGGTGGCAATGGCGGAGGGTGGCCTGAGGCGAGCGGCTTCACGAGGTGGCCGGTGCAGGTGGCCGGCGGTGTTGGGGCGGTCTGCGGCGAGGAGCTGTCGACGGGGGGGCTCATGCGGCGGTTGGTCGCGGTGGTGTCACAGAGAGATTGAGGGGGTGGTTGCGGCTAGGTGTTCATGCAGAGAGAGGGAGATGGCAGGGAGAAGTGGGGGACGGTGGAGGTGTGGCCATGCAAAGAAGTGGATGGCCAGAGATGTGAGGAAGGTGGCAACACCGGGGGACTTGTGGGCGGCTAACAGAGGGGGAGTGTGTGGGGAGTTCAACCGGGGCTCATGCAAGAGAGAGGGGGATCGGTGCAGATGGTCGTGAGGAAGAGTGAGGAGGAGTGCAAAAGGGGAGGAGTGTGTATGTGTCGTGAGGGAGAGGGAAGTGAGCAGTGAGGTGAGAGGGAAAGAAAGAGACGTGAGGGGGTTACGTGAGAGAGAGGGAAGAAAATAGAAAATGGAAAGAGATGTAGAGAGAATAAAATGGGGTAGGGAATATTATCTCATTATTTATTATATTTTATTTTTGTTTGTTTTGTTTATTTTTATTTCTTTTGTTTCTTTTTTGCTTATTTATATATATATATTATTTATGGCTATTATATTTTTTTGCTTTTTAATAAATATATTATGTATATACTAATCACTTATATGTATATGTATATTTTATAAATTTATTAAAGAAAATCAATTATATTATGTTTACGTAAACACAACTACACACATTTTTTGGAATTTTATTTTTCTCTTTTTTTATTTATTTTATATGTACACATATTTTAATTTTCTCCCTTTCACAAAATAATGTAATTTAACCATAATTACGGAAATCATGAAATAAAAGAAAATGCAAGCCAATTCAGGGCATTAATTATGGTACAATATAGGATTTACTCGTCGTAACGTCAGAAACGGCGTGTCTACAGCTGCCCCGCCTTGGCATCCACTTTGTAGGGGAAGGACGTGTAATGGAATGAAACGAAGTGTATTGGAGTGAAATGGAATGGACTGAAAAGTCGATGCCAAGGTGTGATGAGACACGCTTCTAACATCACAGGATGGGAATCTTTCCCGAGTTCCACGAAGCAACCTTGAGGAAGGTTCTCCGAAATCAACGATTGTTTGGATGGTAAACAAACTAGGAAGGACATTGTGTGCACTGGGGCACAAACAAACTAAGAGGACCAACTTCACGGTGCGGAAGTACCTGGGTCGTAAACCTCAGGTTTCACCATTGGGGAGCGGTTACCAGCCATTGTGGACGTGCTACAACCAAGGTGGGTCCGAGAGGAATAAACAGATGATTGGAGACAGATCCAAACAATGGTTTCATCCAGAGAAACGTCCCAGTGCAACCTCGGGGAAACTCAGTACTTGACTCGGAACGGAATATCCCATATTTAAGCAATTAAGCACAGTGGCTCACACAATCAAAGTAAGTGAATGATTTTCCACACTGAACTCAAAGTCCTACATGAATGCATGCTGGGTTTAAAAAGAAAAATAAAATAAACTAAAATAGAAACTAGCCAAGGATAATATTGCTAAGCTGTGGAGAGTGGGTCAGGATACCGATCCAATGAGCTGATACTGAGCCGGGGCCCGTTTATCCACGTACCGACTCATCGAACGGAACCATCGTCCCCATTCTATCACAACTTAACGGCCTATCCGTACGTCCTGAACTCCTCTGGGATCATCACTGTTTTTATTGAAGGGGAACTCAAATCCCGTATTTGTCCAAGGCGTAAGGTCCTTGGCATGCTCTAATAGCGTAAATATCATACAATACAATGCATGATAAGGGGGGACCACAATGATTGAATGATTAGGGGACAAGGCGGGACAAGGTGGTACATTGGTGGGACATTGGTGGGACAGTGGTACCCCACTCGATAATTAACATAACAAAACAAGATCACAACTATGCAAGCAAATTATCACACACAACAAAACGAAACTGGCAACACTGTTCCTAGATTCCTTTCCTCACTATAAGTATCGCCCCTTTGGCCTTAAGAAAATGCATTCAAGGGCGAGTTAAGAAAGTTGAAGCTTAGGAGGAGATCAGAGTTCGAGATGGAAGGGGAGTCTTCCCGTCCCGTAAAGAAAAGCAAGCCCAGCAACGAGTGCAAGCGGCTCACTGACTTCGAAGGGCACCTTAGCGGGAGAATTCAGTCTCGAATGGTGAGTTACCATTTCTCTTTTAGTGTTTCTGCAAGACCTTCTTACGCTCATTTTCACCTTCTCCACCTTTCTATTTCCAGCCGTATCCTCTCTTTCCTGGCCCGAGGAAGTTTTCAAGGTTGCCATGGCTGTCGAAACTCACTTCGAACATCTCGATCAGATGAGGGCCATCATCAGAAAGTGGCATCTCCAAAAGCTCGTAACTCATGCCAAATATTACAACGAGATTCACATGGATTGGGCGGCTATGGGTGCACTGGTAGAGCTTTGGCACCCTCAAACCCATACGTTCATTTTCCCCACTTTCGAGGCAACTATTCTTCTCGAAGAAGCAGAACTTCTGCTGGGCGTGAAGAAATTCCAGAGAAATGGCAAGGTAAAGGTTATGCGCATGCTAAGAAGGGTGACTTCCGAGGAGGTGCTCAGAAGCTTCATGCCGTCCGAAGCCATCAAGGGCGTCCGGACTCAGAAGGGAATCCATCTGCAAAAACTTGCAGATTGGGTCATAAATGCTCTTGAAAGGTTGACAAGCGATGATGATCGCATTGAAGAGCTCATGAAGGGATTCACTATCTGCTTAGCAGGTGCTCTCCTATTTCCTTATACTGACAACATAGTGGAGGAAGATCAACTAAGCGCCATCTGTGGAATTTGGGAAGGAAAGAGAGTGGGACCGGCTATCCTTGCTTATCTCTATAGCGGACTCACGGCTTCCAGTATGGGTAAGCCTCCTTTTGGTTGCGCACTCCTTTTGAATTGCTGGACTGACTTGCATTTCAAATTTAACCATCGTGAGGGAATGTCGTCTACTTCAAGACTCTTCCAACAAAGCCCGCTTCACCATATGGTCAATGTGTTAGGCTCTAGTGGTAGTATAGCAAATCGCGTTCCCTGGCTGAAGAAACGAGAAGACTGGCGTGCTCACTTCAGTACCATTGAAGAGTATATGTTCACTCGTGCACCGACATGCTTACTCCCATATGAGCTTCTCACGAGGTCTTCTCTTAACATGGAGCTCCAACTTGTTGGCACGTCTGAATTCATCCTTTACAACATGCACCGGTGTCATACTCAGATGGGCCTCCCTCGCCATTCATTCCCACTGCTATCCGAGCTTCCTTTAATCAGGAAAATGGAGCTGGGCACAGGGGGTGACGCAAGAAATGTGAAGACAATCAAAGCGTCATGGAAGGCCAGCATTACACTGAGGGCAACAGAGTCTGTGAGTGAGGACGAAGAACTGCTGAAAGCTTATGTAATTGAGTTGGGGAAATTGAGGCCTGAGATGCCCAAACCCTAATGTATCTTATCTTGGAATAAATATGGAAGCTTTAATGCCATTTACATCCTCACTCTCTACTGTTTTTTTTATTCCCTTTTTTCTCTTTTTTCTTGTTTTTGGCACAAACATCTGCAATAGCCAGTGCTAGGTGATAGCCAACCATTCCGGACAAAGCCAAAAAATCAAGGTAGCTAGCATGAGGAGTTGCCCTGTGATGCCCGGGAGCTGGAGATTTCTCTCCGAATGGCTGAGAGAGATAAGGCAAGAGATAAGAGAGAGAGAAAAGGCAAAAATAGAGCAGCACAAGAGACGCAGGAGATGGAGCTCTGAGAGAAAGAGCATCGAGAGATGGCTCGCTCTGCAGATTGGAGGGGATTAGAGCTCGCAATAGAGGAGCTTCTGGAGTTGGTAGCATCTTCATCGGCAGAGCATAGGGCAGCTCAACTGGCGGCCTCGACTTCAAGAGCTTCGCGGCCATCAGGGTCGCGAGAGAGACAGGAGGACGGCGAGGAGCACTGCCGAAGTGCAGGTGGGAACGCATGGCCCGACAAAGCGATTGCTGCGTCACGGAACTATAGAAGGCCTCCGAGGGACTGCTTGCCTTCGGAGAGAGAAGAGAAGCGACCAGGAGGGTGATGAGGGTTAGTGAGTGGCTTGTTCACTCACTCCCTTCTCATGATGGGCACAAAACCTTATATAGATGTATGAGTGAAATAGCTTGGTTTGAACACGACTGGTTCGCCCTGGATATGTTCCTTCTGCTCTACAGCTCTTCTCTACCACATGGGTTCCCGCGAGACGTACTCGACGAGATGTCTCCTTAAAACACGGGGCGGTGACTCCCCATAGCCATGATTTTCAAAGGGGATCAGCCATGGATTTCAACAATATCGGCCTGTGGTGCTCTTTTCCCACGTGAATGCCCCTCATTTCCTCGTTTGCGCTAAAAGTAGTCGCAATAGGACAAGAAACACAGGGAATCTTTGGACCGAATAAGAGTGGCGGGTCAACCAATCACAGCTCCGCTCCATTTACTCCACATGGCGAAGTGGCACGCGAGTGTACCGTGGCCATGAGTTTCAAAGGAATCTACCACCAATTTCAACAACGTCGATCCCTGGTCCTGTTTTCCCGTATAAATGTCCCCCACTTTCTTCTTTGCGCTAGCAGTAGTCGCAACAGGACAATAAACATGGGGAATCTTTAGACCACATGGGGAGGACAAGTCAACAAATCACGCCTCCAAATTGATCACTCCAGATGGCAGAGTGACATGCGAGAGTAAAGAGAGGGTGACTTGTCGTGAAGGATGTTGCTCGGGTGATGGTGATAGATCCAGATCACCTTCTTTCCAATCCTATAAATATCTCCCCTTTCACTCGACTTGGAAACACCGGAGTCCTGAAAGCAGACTTGAGGAGTGCAAATTTGTAAGGAAGGGAGGTTGCGAGTGTTGCTCACTTTTTCAGGATGGAGGGTGAATCCAGCTTTAGAGCAGAAGGTGAGTCTTCCCGCTCCTCGAAGAGGAGCAGATCAGGTAGCAGTTCCAGGAGACTCTCAGAAGTCGAAGGACAACTGAGTGAGAGGACCCGATCACAGCTTGTAAGTGGCTTCTTTGATTTCCTTCCTTCATCATTTTCTTCTCCTTTCTTGCTTAGCAATGCTCCCTTTTCTCACTTCTTGTGGATGTGCAGGGCATGATGCGATCGTACATTTCGTGGGAGCTGGTAGTGGCAGCATATCAAGGTCTCCCGGACTTCCAAAAGGCCAGGCTAGACGTGATGGGGTTCGATGCCTTCCTCCGAATCGAGCCGATAAAGCTCGACCTTGCCCTGATCCAAGCATTACATGAAAGATGGGATCCGGCGAGTCGGGCATTCCTGATGCCTTGGGGGCACATGGTGCCCAGTTTGGAAGATATGGTCCGCATTACGGGCCTCAAAGTGGATGGAGAGGCAGTGACCGGCGTCACTTATGCGGATTACCGAGAAGGTGCCCAGAAACTGTTAGGACTGGAACTCGATGGACGGAAGAACAGGTCAGTAGCCAAGACATCGATCCTGGAGGTGTTAGGGCTTACTGACATCCGTCCACGGGATGACGAGTCCTTGGAGGAATTTATGGAAAGGGCAGAGAGAGGTGCCCGTGCTGTATACTGTGCAGATGCCAGCAACTGGGAAAGGTCCAACATGGACCTTAGGAGGTTCCTCCTCTTTCTGTTGGGTAGGTTGCTACTCGGCTCCAAGGGAGACAACATACACTGCCGCTTCCTGGAGCTGCTCGTAGATTTGGAGAGAGTAGGACAGTACGCCTGGGGAGCTGCCGTGCTGGCACATCTATTTACAGGTCTGTCGCAAAGGACAGGCCGAGAGGTGACAATAAATGGGTTTACGCCCTTCATCCAGGTAAAAGATTATATTTTTTTTGTGATTTTTGTTTTATGCTTTTTTCTTGTATTTGTTGATGCCAATGACACATGATGGTGTAGTTGTGGAGCTACTATTATATTCCAATGGGGAGAGCTCGACATTGTCGGCCAGTGACGATCCCGTTGGCTAGGCAGTGGCAACCCATCATGAGTACATCACCATTATCCTACCAGCTGATGGTATCGAGACGGGAGCTGCAAGAGTTCCCTGCAGCGATGGTAGGATACTTTTTCTCTTTTTTATATGTTTTGTTCATTCTTTTTTTTTTGTTTTTTTTGTATTTTTGAGTAACTAAGAGGATATGTACAACCCAACATAGGTGAACTGGAGGCCTTACTTGAATATGGTCGATGTCGACCAGCCATGGGTAATTAGAAGCCGTGCCTGATTCGGACGGGACCTCTGGCTTCATTGTTTGAATGAAATTGAGCCACTAAGGCTGCGATTAGCCATGAGGACTCTCGGGCTTGCCCAGGAATGGGTGGATATAACCTCCTCACCCAGCGTCGGGAAGAAGACGCGTGGGCCGGCAACCTGCGTTGATTGGAGGGTGCGCTTCCCCGAACAGTATGAAGACTGGCAGCGGGGTGGCACGCTCCTGGAATCACAAGCGCAAGACAGTGAAGATTACCTACGGCTCTATAGGGCAATGTATGCGGAGAGGCTCCAGCTTGGAGGGCTTATAGAGGTAAAGTAAAACACCATTTTTTGGTCTTTTATAATTTTCATTTTTTTTTATTTTTATTTGTGAACTCAAGAGCCATGGCTGTAGGATGCCCGTGACACCATAATAACGACTTACGAGCTCATTTGGCGACACGGAGCAAGAGTTAACTGATACCCGAGCGGCTCTGGGTTCATCAGTAAGTGTATATATACATACTCCTGGCATGATTTGAAATTCATGGCGTTAACCATTTAACTGTCACCTCTCATATGTGCAGCGTGCCCAGCTCGATGTAGTTTCATCGGCAATGGGGGCAGACGGCGTTTCTTCCAGTCTATGGATTCCCACTTCAGAGTTAGATTCACTACACGAGCAACTTGCTCATGCCACACAGCGGGCTGCGGAAGCAGAAGGGATGCTTTCTGTACAGGTGAGAGCCTCACCATTTAAAATCCCTTGTTCAAGCGTTACCAGAAGCCTGAGATGAAACGTCTGGCAGGAGAAAGAAACGGAGGAGGCACTCGCACATGCCGCCCAGAAGGAAGCTAGAATAGCCGAGCTAGAAGAGGAACTGCAGCGTCGTCCAGGTGATGACTTTTCTAGGGACGCTATAGAGCTGAGGATCACCCTTCAACTGGAGAGGGAAGACAGAGCGAGAGAACGTGCTGAGAGGGAAAAGGCCAAGGAAAGAGAGAAGGCCAAGAGGTCGGCCGAGAAAGAGGAGAAGAGGGCCCTGGAGGCCCAATTATTTGAATTGAAGACCAGTCTCGGCCTCGCCGAGCAGTGGCTAAAGGACGGTGAGGAACGCTACCGAAGAGCACGAGAGCGTGGCTTTCGTGTCAGCAGCTCCTTTGGTGCCCCCGCAGATCGGCGCCGGGGAGTGGAGATCGGAAGAGGAGCACAAAGCGGTGGAAGGACCGCATTCCATGATTGGATAGCCCCCTCAAGAGTGTCTCGTCCGGAGGGTGGCGGGACAAGTAATGTGGAGAGAGAAGGTGAAACCTGATGTAATCTCTTTGTTGTTTATTTTTATTTTGAATAGAAGTGAAATAAAGTATTTTATGTTTGATTCTCTGCTTCTTCCTGAGCTCTCGAATTCCTGCACACACCTAAGCAAACAAGTCAGTATTTCTGCTCTGACTTGCCCCTTGCTCAACAAGCAAACGAAGTTTTGAACTATCCTTGATAACGAGTCAAGGGGCAAGCCTTTATTAACAAAGGCAATAATAAAAGATAATGAATGCGACAGACAAGCACACGGATGCAAACGATAATTTAAAATGAATGCTGCATACAAATGCGATCATGCAAAGATGTAAATTTTTTTTATTAGGTGTATATTAATTTTTTTGTGTTTTATTATTTGTTTATTATTATTTTTGGTCTTTTACATTTCCATTTTTTTGTGCATATACATTTTTCTGCCCCTTTTTTTGGATTTTGGATTTTGTCATTTTTTTGTTTATTTTTGGCTTATTTATTATTTTTTTGTTTTTTACTAATGCATGATGACCAACCCATATAACATGTAAGTTGCACGAGGACGAGGGTTTCTTGGTAACCTCCCAGGTATCCTAAGTGCACATCTAGGTTGATTTGGGCCTCTAGACTCCTCGAATGATAATTCCGCCGGCTAAGACTTATCCTGATGACAATACCGTCATGCCATGCTTAGGCTCCCAGTTGCTTCCGACCACAGGGATTCACCCAAAAAATGTTCGAGGTAAATGATTTGCCCGACCCGGGTCTATTTCCTCACAACTCTAGATGGTATGTAATGGAACACCCTGGAACCCAAATGACCAACCGCGCGACGCTGACCCGGAATCAGACGCCGTCGCACCTATAGGTGACGCGCTTGCATTGGTCTAAGCCCGAGGTTAAACTAAGAAGACATTAAGGTGGTAAATAAAGGTCTTGACCAGCCAGAAACACGGAGACTCCTTCACGACAATGACTTCTGCTTTCAAAATGGACAACCGTATGCTTGTGTTAAAACAAAGTCATAAGCCTTGGTGGGTCTCACCCTTTGGATACTCCATTTAGCCTTTATCTTCAGGGGAAGGAGGAAGAGTATTGGGGGTAAACCTCCTGAGAGGACCGGCAAAACCGTTAACCCGGCGAGTCAATAGAGGCACACTTAACTTCCCCTTTCGGGCAACTTCGGACTAACTCTCGAGCATTTACATCTCGTGACCCCCTTTTGTGTAATTTGACTTTCAGTCAAAGGGGTTTCATTTAGTGGAATCAGGCACGGTTACGACCAGGCCTTTCTTTGACTTTGATTTTTTTTGCTTCTTTTTTTTTGATTCTTTTGATGGATTTTTTTGCGAGGGACATAGTATTTTGACATTATGGAATCCCTCTTGGATGCCTGCGGGGACACTGCCCTCTTCTCGTGCTCTGATTCATGCTCGAAGAATTGGATCCTACTCTCACCCTAGGGGTCGTGTTCATGTTTCCCATGCTCAGCGTTTTAAGGGCGCCGACTGTCTCACTCGGTCGAGAAGAAGAGAACAAAGATTTAAGCTTTCTTGGAGACCTTTTGAGTGATGCCCTACCATAAGCGATGCTATCAATTTTTATAACACAGATGTGTATTCATGTTGTCTTCTTTTGAGGGGGCATAGGCCGAACTGGCCAGACAGGGGTCTCCACGGTTCTGGCAAACCAAGACCTGAGACCTACCAAGTCTTAATAGGCCCTTTCCTAACATGGAGGTTGAATGCAATGACTTAACTACATGGTGATCTCCAAGCATCAGCATTTTGAATTTTCTATTTTTTTGTCTTTTCTTTTGTTTTATACACATGTTTTTGTTATTTTCATTTTTTTTCATTTTTTGTTGTTTTTCTTTTCAATTTTTTTTATCTTTGACAGTATGTACACCTATCTAAGGGTAATACTTCTTAAGGTAAAGCCCATTCCAAGGGTGGGATAACTCAACTCCTTCAGCATTGACTAGCCTGTAGGCGTTGCCAGGATGCACAGCCTGAACCACGTATGGTCCTTCCCAATTGGGTTGGAGCTTAGAACGCGGCCCGCCAGGTTTTACAAAAATTCTTTTTACTACCATTTCACCAACTTTGAACTTTCTCTCAATAACCTTCTTCTGGTAAAAACGTGCGAGTCTATTTTGGTAGACTCGAGCATGCTCGGCAGCAACCAGACGTTTCTCGTCTAAGAGTTCCAACTGGGCAAGGAGAGAATCACGACGTTCGTCGAGGGGAAGGTCCTTGTCCAATTGTACTCTCAGAGAGGGAATCAGAATCTCATATGGAACTACCGCCTCCATCCCGTAAGTGAGGGCGAACGGAGTTTGCCCAGTAGGAGTTCGGATTGAAGTGCGATAGGCCCATAGAGCTTCGATAAGTTTCTCTGGCCAATCCGAGAATCTGCTAGACTCACATGTTTTCTTTATGACTTTAATCAGTGTTTTATTAGTGGCCTCTGCTTGGCCATTGCCTTGTGGATAATATGGTGATGAATGATGCAATGCAATCTTATACCTTTTGCAGAGGTCCTGAAGGTCCTGAGAATGAATTGTGGCCCATTGTCGGTGATGATAGTTCTTGGAATGCCGAACCTGGCGATGATGTTCTCATAATAAACTTGCAGACTGTTGATGCCTTGACTTCTGCATAGGCTTCAGCTTCAGCCCATTTGGTGAAGTACTCCGTTGCAGTAAGGATGAAGGATTTTTGTTTAGTAAGGGAGTTAGGATCACCGAGAGGACCAATGATGTCGAATGCCCACATGGAGAAAGGCCATGGGGAGGATACTGGATGGAGAGAGGAAGATGGGGAATGGATCTTATCGGCGTGAAGTTGACACTTGACACACCTACGGACATAGACAGCACAATCTTCCTCCATAGTGGGCCAGTAAAAGCCTTGTCGAAGGATCTTCTTAGCAAGCATCTGGCTATTTACATGGCCACCGCACACGCCTGAGTGTGCTTCCTCTACACACTTCCAGGACTCGTCATCATCAAGACACCTTAGGAGAACATCAGTGAGGCTTCTCTTGTATAGCAATCCTCCAACCAATGTGTACCTTTGGGCTACTCTCCTTATGGCCCTCTTATCTTCTGCTGTTGCTTCTGTAGGGTAAGACTGGTCTTTGCAATATTTAACAATCTCATAGAACCATGGCTTCTCCTCATCAGCCAATTCTTCTTCCAATTCGACCAACATAATTTCCCTCTTTTCAACAACTTCTCTATCCTGAGCCATCTTTGACATTTCCTCCTGAACCCTTAAATAGGAAGGGTTGTGAATAGCAGGGAGGATAAGCTTGTGGATAGAAACGACAGAGCCCTTCTGCCCAGAGGAAACCTTAATGATGATGCCAACGAAGCAAGAGCGTCGGCCAAAATGTTCTGATTGCGAGGAACGTGAACAAAGACCAACTTAGTGAACAGTTTAGCGAAAGCAACAGTAAGCTCTTGATATGGCTTGAGCTTGGGATCGCGAGTGCGATATTTGGTGAGCACTTGGCGAAGGATAAGTTGACTATCACCTATGACTCGTAATTCAGTGACCCAGAAGGAATAGGCAAGATTCAGACCTGCCAGAAGAGCCTCGTATTCAGCCACGTTGTTGGTGACTGGAAATGAGAGCTGGAATGCATCTGGGATAGCGACACCTTCAGGTGACAAAAGAACAATACCAATACCTCTCCCCTGGGAATTCAAAGCTCCATCAAAATATAATGTCCACATCGGATCATCAGACTGGGTAATGGACATTAGTTCCTCATCTGAAACTCTGATTGAACAGGATCAAACTTGGGGAGAGGGTGATGAGCGAGATGCTCGGCTATAGCATAGCCTTTGATTGCCTTTTGTTGAATGTAGGTGATGTCGAATTGAGATAGAAAGCTTTGCCAACGTGCTAGCCTATCAGTAAGGACAAACTTTTCCAAGAGAAATTTGATAGGATTCATCCGAGCAATCAAGTGGACTTTGTGAGCAAGAAAGTAATGTTTCAATTTCTGTACCACCCACGCGAGGGCGGCACAGGTCTTTTCCATGGTAGTATACTTTCGCTCACAGGGGTTGAGGAGTTTGGACAAGTAATAGGTTGCCCGTTCCTTGCCTTCCTCATTGATTTGTGCCAGGACGGCTCCCACAGAGTCGTCTAGGACCGAGACATATAGGATCAAAGGCTTATCTGGAATAGGTGGAGTGAGAACAGGCGGGTTGGCCAGATATTCCTTTAATCCGTCAAAAGTATTCTGGCACTTAGAATCCCAACAAAATTTGGTCCCTGCTTTGGTCAACTCGTAGAAGGGTCGGCACCTTTGCGAGTGTTGAGACACAAAGCGGCGGATAAATTACAACCTCCCGATTAATCCTCGAACTTCTCTCAAATTCTTCGGGGGTGGCATATCCCTAATTACCTTAGCCTTGTTGGGATCTATCTCAATACCCCTTTTGCTCACAATGAAGCCAAGTAACTTGCCAGATGATACACCAAACACACATTTCTTTGGATTCATTTTCAAATTGAATTCACGGGATCTTTGCAACACCTTTGCAAGGACCTCGGGATGTTCGCCCTAGTTTTAGATTTTACCAACAAATCATCCACATATACCTCCAAATATATGTGCATCATGTCATGGAATATTGCCATCATAGCCCTTTGGTAAGTGGCTCCAGCATTCTTCAGTCCAAATGGCATGACCACATAACAGTAAGTTCCCCAGGGAGTAGTGAATGAGGTTTTCTCCTGGTCTTCTTCTGCAAACGGATTTGATTATATCCAGAAAATCCATCCATGAATGAAAGGGTTTCATATCCTGCCGTGTTATCAATCAACACATCAATATGAGGCAAAGGGAAATCATCCTTCGGACACGCACGGTTAAGGTCCCGGAAGTCAATACAAATTCTCACCTTTCCATCTTTCTTCATGACCGGGACGATGTTTGCGACCCACTGAGGATAAAGGACGACTCTTATGAACCTAGCTTTGTGGAGCTTGTCGACCTCTTCCTTCATTTTTAAAGCCATTTGTGGGCGGAAACGTCTTAACCGTTGCTTTACCGAGATGGACCCTGGTTTGAGGGTGAGACGATGCTCAACCAGAGTAGAATCCAATCCTGGCATATCCTCATAGCTCCATGCAAACGTGTCCTTATAATCCTTAAGAACCTTAACTAGTGCCTCTTCTTCAGATGATGGTAAATTATCACTTATGAGGACAATCCTAGGGTCTTCCTCAGTTCCCAGATTGATCTCTTTGGTAGACTCTTCTACAGCGGCTGACGGCTCGTCAAATCTGCTCATTCCACTAGCATAGGCGTCAGCCGCATCCTCATATTCTTCGTCATCTTCTTCAACGGGGTACTCATCATCGGTGATTTCATAGACCCCATACCCTTCATCAATCATGCAATCATTCTCACATTCTATTTCTGGCAGTTGGACGGAATTTTCTAGCAATTGGGGGATGGCTAGAAGGGCTTGACACTTGGTGGCTAGATCCAAAAGGAATCGACGGGGAATCTGCCTACCCTTAGATTTCCTTTTAGGTACTACCCTTGACTTATTCCTAACCTGACACACATTATTTACAGAAGAAGAAGAAGCTGAAGAGGATAGTGAAGAATGTACAGGGAAGGACCCCTCAGAAGAGGGGTAAAGAAGGTCGCTCAAGGGACCTTGAATGAGTGGCCCGTAAGTCGGGGCACACTCATAGGAGATATAGGATGTCTCCTCAACAAAGATGTGTTGTTGGGGAGTTGGGAAATTGACGTTTTTTTTTTCGTTTTCATTTTTGATAACAAAACAGTGAAAAGAAATTGGAGGAGGTGAAAATGGAACTAAAGCTAGAGGGTTGTGTAGCTCGTAGAGCAGATCGTGATTGAAAACCTGGCGTGAGTTAAGAAACCCACGTAGGTATATGAGTAAAGAAGGGGACCTGGGAAGATCATCAGACAACTGTCTGGCCCAGGAAGGAGACAGCAACAGAGGCTGTGATAGATGGGTAGAGAAAATGACGGCCAGCGAGCCGTCGGTGACAATATTGGTGGCGGGTGATGACCCGTCGATGACAACATCCTCTTGGCGAGGAGGGTTTGTCATTCTGGCAAGTGTGGTGGTGTCCCCTGGCATTTCGGAGATCAAAGACGACCCTTCTAGATGTGGAGGCGAGAACATTCTTTCCAGTGCAATGGATATATCTGGTATGTCAAACCATTTATACCATTCACAATCCAGGTGACAATCTTTCCTCTTTAGGGATCCTTGAACATCCTTGAGCTAAAAACACATCCCGTGACCCCCCAGGTGATTCCGGTGGAGGATCTCCCATCTGGACGATGGGCCCCTTTTTGAAATGTGAGGACAAAGTCCAAGTGAGGGGTTTGCCATCTGATTCGAATGGCCCCTTAAAACCCAAGCCAGCTCTATGGATTGGCTTTATCTTTTGGAGTGGTCTCAGCCTTCCTTGCAGTTGTGCCCCTAAACCTTTGCCATCTTGGTAGCCAATATTTCTCATAATCTCCCATCCTTTGGAGCGGAGGGGAGACGTGAGTTTAACATAGGGAATGGCTTTTGTTGTGTGAAGGGAGCACGACAAGGGTCATACACATCCAACAAGGATAGTATGGGCCGATGAGTCGGCCAGACCGAAGGTAAAGAGGTGTTGATGGCATCCACCGTAGAACAGAGAGGCATGCTCATTACCTTAATAACCCATCCTTTGTATGGAAATTTCAAGCACTGATGATTGGTGGATGGTACAGCATTCATGGCTTCAATGTAGGTACGGCCTAGTATAGCCTTGAAAGTGGGATCCATATCAAGAATATGGAATTCCGTGAAGACTGATACATGGCCTAGTTCTACATTGAGGGCAATCATCCCCATTGGCGGCATCTTACTGTTGTCGTAGGCCGTGACTGTGATTGAGGAGGGCATGAGTTGTTCTTCATCAACCCCACATGCTTGAAGAGTACTCGGGGAAATCACATTTATAGACGCGCCCGTGTCTACCAGGCACGGATCCACTGATACGCCATTGATTTTCACCGCAATACACAACGCATATTTTCGAGCTTCCTTGGGGGCAAGCTCGTGATTATGGAACATGATGGGCGGTTGTGTATCGGTGGGCGTCAGGACTGTCGAGATTTTCTCCACAGGGAGATCCTCGTTCACCATGACTTTTTGAAGATAGTCTTTCAAAGCTTCTTGGTGAGATGGGGATCTTTTGATCAACTCAAGGATGGAGATACGGGCGGGCGTCTTATCCAGATGTTTTAGCAAATCATACTGGGTCTCAGGGATAGACTCTTCTGACTGCTCTTCCTTATCTTTCTGGGGCTGAGATTGTTCAGGGGCCTGACTATTCTGGGGAAACACCCGGTGGAACATCCTTCCACTCCGGAGCACCATTGCTTGTGGCTCTCGTTGCACCTCTATGGTATTGGGTGTGGACTTTAACAAAGGTTTAAGGGGTAATAATGGAGGAATGGTTGGTGGGATAGGGGTTATGATGGGTGTAGGGGTTTTGATTAGGGGTTTGCTTGGTGGAGGTATAGTAGAGGTAGAAGGAGTCTCGGGTGAATCACGGATGATAAAGGGTTTAGATGGTTGAGGTAGATTAGAAACGGAGGTGACTTGGGGTGGATGACGGACGATAAGGGGTTTATATGATGGAGGGGGTATAGCGGAAGTAGAGGGGACCTCAAATGAATGGTGACTGATAAGAGGTTTAAACGGTGGAGGAGGAGGTTCAGTGGGGATAGAGGTGGATGGTGTGTCATACGGATAATGGGCGGTAAAAAGATTAGAAGGCGGGGGTAAAGGCGCGATAGAGGTAGATGGTAAATTAGAGGAATAAGAAGTGATCAAGGGACTTCGGGGTGAAAAAGGAGTGTGAGATGGCCTTTGGTGATGGACTAACGGTGAATTGACGATAGGGGTACGAATAAGAGGGCGTGATGGCTGTGGAACGGAAGAAGGACCAAATAGGGGTTGTGAGGGGGTTGAATGGTAAGAAGATGATGTTCGAAGGAGGCGAGGTGGTTGATTGGTGGTATGACTGGTAGCAAGGACAGAGGTGCTTTCTAAATGACAGGTTTGCTCTCTTCCAACTTCCGAGAAGGAGGAAATCGGATTAACCTGGTAGTTGGGCTGTTGGTGCTCCGGAAGCGGGTTATGGATGATGCCCATATTAGGCTGCTGTTGTGGGGCCTGCTGAGGCTGTTGTTGTTGATGTGGTTGTTGTGGCAACTGTGGCCTAGGCGGAGGTCTCCTGGCCTTTAGGGTGGCGATGCATCGCCTCATTTCATCCCAATCGATTTCACCCAGATCATTCATGTCGTAAATGTAATCTTTGAAGTTGAAACAATTCTCGACCGTATGACCCGGCTGTCTATGATAGACACAGTACCTGGAGGTATCAGCATTTGGGGGCCATGTAAACTTTTCTTTGGGTAAAGTAAGTAGGTTGGCAGCCATGAGGGCATTAAAAATGTCCGGCAATGCCTCGGGCAATGGTGGATAATGGGCTCTTTTGGGTCCAATGGGCCTCATCCGTTGTTGTGGTGGGCCGTAATTTCCCGGGGGTGGAACTTGGTGATACTGAGGTTGTGGTTGTTGTTGTTGTTGGGGATGAAAGGGTTGAGACATGTTGTTTTGAAGGGGGTTATTTTGAGGTGGAGGACGATAAAGAGGTGGACCTTGTTGAAAGGGATGTCGTGAAACCTGAGGAGGCCTTGGGTTAACTGGTTGGTTGGGGCCGCCAAGCACACTCACTTGCTCGTTTATGACGACTCCCTCAGTTGTCCTCCTTGGACACCAGTGCCCGTCTTCTTAAACACCCTTGGCTTTGGAGGTTCAAACATGTGCATGATGGGAGAATCTTTTAATTGGGTCTGGATATACCGAGCCCTCTCATAAAGTTCCTCCATCGTGGTAAGCTTATTCATGGCTAAAATGTGTCTAAACTGCGGGGTTGCATTAGACACAATCATCTTGACTTGCTCGGGTTCTGAAAGAGTATCCTTTATTTTATCGGCCAGAGACCTCCACCTATCAGCATACTGGACAAAATCCTCATCTGACCTCATTTTCTCAGCAACTAGGTCGGTGATAGAAAGGGAGGGACCGACCCTATCCCGGTACTTCTGTATGAATTTGGCTTTGACAATTTCAAAATCTCCAGCCTCACTCGGCTCTAGGGAATAGAACCATTCTAGGGCGGGACCATCCAATGATTTCGAAAAAGGTAAGCCAGGGATTTTGGATCATTCTGCCATGAGGAAGATTCATACATAAAATCCTTGATGTGAATATAAGGATTTCCCGTGCCGTTATACCTACGGTATGTAGGCATTTCGGAGGGAGGAAGATGAAATATGGGGAGATTTGGCAGGGAAATGTCAGGGACAGACTTCCCATGTGCCTCTTTCTTGAAATTTCGGAACTCCTCGTTCATTTCAGTGTATTTGTTGAGGAGGGACTGAGTGAGCTCCTCGGCAGGTGAAAGTGGGGCCTGCCATTGAGGCTGAGAAGGCCTTATAGGGACCTGAGAAGGGAACCCTGAGCCAGATGGGTATGGTGGCCCACCAGTGGACGGACCCGCTTGGGGTACCGTATGAGGGATGGCAGGGGTTTGAGACTGTAGAGGGGGGAATTGGTGAGAGGCGGGCTGTTGGCTCGCCTGTCCTTGAAATGAAGAAGAAGGAGCGACATATACATGTGATGGAGATGTAGTAGCCTGGAGCGGCTGTTGGTAGGACGTGGGAGCCGGAGTTGACTCCTGAGGAGGGGGAGAAACAGACTTCCCCTTTAAAATGGCCTGAAAGGCCAAAAGTTGCTCAGGGCTGAGCTGTGTACTAGCGAGGACACCCAAAAGGGAAAAGATATCCTGGGGTGGAGCTACCTCCCGTGGAACAACGGGGACCTCTTGTGAGGTGTCGCGGGAGGGGCCTGAATCCATTGCGTGGACCCGTGGGTCAGCTGACTGACCACGACCTAATTGATTCTCTTCGGAAGAGTCGTGAGCCATTCCTGTAATTTTACCAGAGCGTAAATGCATACACTAGCAAACAAGTATCAGAGATTAACAGACAAGTGGATGATCTTACGCCATTTTTTTTGTTTTGTTTTAACCCTTTTTTTGTGTTTTGATTTACTTAATTTTTTTATTTTTCTTTTTCTCTTTTTTTTGATTTTAACAAATATAAAATTCACACTTAGTAGGAGGGACCCTAATTGCACTTTGTTTTACCGCCGTGTCAGCTAGGGGCACTCGTCTCACCACGAATAGGTAACTAACTCCGGGGTACTTCAGTGGTACAACCAGCCCAGTGAACGAAGAGGGAATCCTTCGCTGTCGGGGACTTACGGAGGTCTCAATGGAGGAGATCCTAGTCCGTCGAGAGGAATTCCCGACGGAGAGTCCTTCCTTCACCGAGAGAGGTTAATCCTTAAATAAGTAAAAGAAAGAAAAGAAAAGGGGTAAATGCATGAAATGCAGTGCTGAATAAAAGATGTATAACGCACAAATACCAGAGATAAACACACAAATAGAACAGAGATAATCACAATAATATAACAAGGATATAAAAGCAATAAACAGATGGAGTAGGATACAACCGTTCCTCTTTCCGAGACACGTAGATCACTTGAAAAAAGAGAAAGGGGCTCTAAGGGTGCACGTAGTGCACGAGGGGAATGACGTAGCGCACGTGGGCGCAATAAGAGGCGGGGCACGAGGATGCCAAATAGAGGGGAACAAGGAGGCGGGGCACACGAGGGTGCCGAATGGAGGAGAAGGGGCACACGTGGGTGCCGAATGGTAGGGGAAGGGGCACACGTGGGTGACGAATGGTAGGGAGGGGGCACACGTGGGTGCCAAATGGTAGGGAGGGCACACGTGGGTGCGGAATGGTAGGGGCACACGTGGGTGCCGAATGGTAGGGAGGGCACACGTGGGTGCCGAATGGTAGGGGAAATGCACGTGGTGCACGAGACAACGTTATCCTCTCAAGTAACCACAAAGGACCGGGGGAGTGCACGAGGTGCACGAGGGGAGTGAGCGCACGGGGGCGCAATAAGGAAGGGCACACGTGGGTGCCGAAAAGAGGGACACACGTGGGTGTCAAAAGGAGGGGCACACGTGGATGCCGAAAGCTTGTGGGTAACCAGAAAAGTAAAAAGCAGGTCCCACCGTGATCGCCAGAGATGTGAACGCGTCACGTGGTGGACTGAGAGAGAGAGATGGGGTTTCTCCCTCTCTGAGTAATAAAGGGTGAAAGAAATGAGGATAAAATAATGAAACGCGCGCTATAGGGGATATGGAAAGAACGGTGGACGGGGACCTACAGATAAGACAACAGTGGGGACATGGAGAATTTAGACTGACCGAACTCCGGTACGTGGCAGAGATAGGGGTCCGAAGACCCTCTCACGTAAACTGAAACCCTTCCCGGTAGGCGTGACCCACCGTTCCGAGAATAGCTTTTCATATACCGAATTCGAGTCCTGGAACTCTACGTAATAGAAATTGACAGACGGAAAGACACGTGGACTCGGAAATTGCAACGATATATCACTCCTTGGACAGTTACAAGAACAATATGAATAAGAGCACACCACCGCAGGACATTGGTCTTTGCGGGGTCTTAGCAGGAAATAACAATATGAGCAATAATTAATATATGTACATATTGAAACCACCGCGAGACATTGGCCTTACGGGATTTTTAAAGTAATATAAATAATAAATAAAAGTATATATATATACCACCACGAGACATTGGCCTCTGCGGGATTTTTAATGTAATATAAATAATAAATATAAATATATATACACACCACCATGAGACATTGGCCTCTGCGGGGTTTTTACTATAACATAGATAATAAATATAAATATATAAATATATAAACCACCACGAGACTATGGCCTCTGCGGGGTTTTTATTGTGACATAAATAATAAGTATAAGTATATATATATATATAAACCACCACGAGACTGTGGCCTCTGCGGGATTTTTAATGCGACATAAATAATATAAATAATAAATAAATATATATATATATATATAAAAGTATAAACCACCACGAGGCTGTGGCCTCTGAGGGGTCTTAATGTGACATAAATAATATAAATAATATATATATATATATATAAACCACCACGAGGCTGTGGCCTCTGAGGGGTCTTTACTATAAGATAAGTATATGTGACAGGAAAGGAAAAGGGATCAAACAAACCGCCGCGAGATGTTGATCTCCACGGGGTTTTAAAGCGATGATAGGGGAATGCTGAAATTAAATAGTTAGGAATTAGAAAGTAAAGTGTAGAAAATAAAATGCTGAAATGGAAACGGTCGCGGGAGGTGACCCACCGCACCAATTAGGAGTTAGATATACAGAAAGTAAATCACAGAAACCGCCGCGGGGAATAATCCTCCGCGCGGGTGAGGTCAGAGACGAAGAAGATAACCGCTGCGGGAAGTAACTCTCCGCGGGTGTTATTAAAACAAAAGATAGTCACAATGGAGCGCGCGTTAGGAGTGTTGTGATCGCCAGGGACCGAGGGTCCCGAGTGGATTGATCGCTTTCGCCTTTGACGCGGGAATGCGTGGTTCCTTCTTCCTCTTCTTTCGACAGGCCGAAGAAGAGGGCCTTTAACTGGTTACCCCTTACACAAAGAACAAACAGAGAAGAAACAACTAAATGAGAATGACGGGGGTGTAGTACCAATCCTTAGATAATAAACGGTAAATAACATAAACGAACACGTACCTGGTTGGTGTGTTTAAAACCCCTTTAGAAATAAAAGGGTGGGAGAATGACATGATGAAATGCACAAACACAAAGACACTTACAAGCTAGGCCCTCTCGGGGAGAAAGGCATGGCACGTATGTTAAATGATGCATGCGATACAATTAACTGACTGAATAAAAATAAGGGGGAGAAAAGCTTATCGGGGAAGACCGGCGACGAGCTTTGAGAAGGGCTTCAATAGCACGAGCACAGAACGACCAAGGAGCTTCAGAGCGGACTTCAGAAACTGCTTAGGCCGAACATAAGAACACACACACACACAAGCATATACATATGAATGATAAATATACTTATGTAAACATATACTTAGACATATTAAAGATATTTAACATATACATAAATACAAACATATATAAACATATTCGTAATTTGGTCGAAATAAAAGAACAAGAATTTGAGAAAGAAGGCGAGAAAGAGAGAGAGAACACTCTTTTTTTTTGAGATTTTTCTTTACGACTTTAATTATATATATATACACACAGTATATGTATATGGAAACAAAACAGGAGATAGATATATATAGTGTATATATATAAGTCATATATATATAAAAACTATATATACATAGTGGTAAATACTATATAAATACTATATGTTTAATATATATATTATTCATATATAGTATATGAATACCATCTGTAAATAGTATATATATAGTAGATGTATATCAGTACTATATATATGTGAATATAATATACATGGGAGACTAATAAAAAAAATAACAATAATAGTGAAGAATAGAAAGAAAGAGGGAGAGACGGGACAGAGAGACAGAGGGAGGGGGACAGAATAAAGAGGGAGAGAAGAGAGAGTGATAATGAAGGGGGTTAAAAAAATAAATAAGTAAAAAGGAATGAGAAAAGGAGATCGAGAGAACAGAGAGATGAGAGGGGAGAGAGTGAGAGAAAGAGAGAGGGAAAGAGTGAGAGAAAGGGAGGGAGAGAAAGAGGAATAAAAAAACAAGAAAAGAGAAAAAGACGGTGAAGGAGAGATCGAGAGTGTAATGCCGGATTTTTCGGATATTTTTCGGATCATTGTAGTGGGTCTCGGAGTGTATTTTATGCTTTACACGTGTTTTTTTCCCTGATGTGCCTTCGGAACTCTTTACAGGGCAAACCGTGGCGTTCTACGACTCCGGGACAGTACCACTGCGTTGTGTTCCTTCCGAGGATCGCGGAGGTAATTTTTCGTAATTTTCTGAATTTATCGAATTTTCGGGTTTTCCTATATATACTAACCTTTTCTCTCTCCCCCTCTCATTTCTCTCTTCCCTCCCTCTCTCTTCTCTCACGCCCTCTTTCTCCCCTCTCTTCTCCGGCGGCCGACGGAGCGAGGCGGGGGCGAGGTGGAGGTGGCGCGGGCGAGGATGCGGGCGAGGACATGTGAGGATCGAGGCGGAGGAGGCGCGTGGAAGCTTGGTGGCACGATCGCGAGCCGGCGAGGGTTTCGCGGCGTTTTCTTCGTGGATCGGCTTCCACGATGCGTCGTTTCTTCGGTGGAGGTAGGGAGATGGACCCTCAGCCCGTGTACTTCCTTTCCCGCGAGTTTCATAGGCCGTGATGAGCCGAGCGGGCTAAACGGGGCGTTTTGGGCATAATGCATGTTTTTGGGGTGTGAGCCGGATCTCCCGTTTTATGGTGTTGTTGGACGATCCAGGGGTTTAGATGCATGCCTAGGGGCTTGGGGAAGGTTTCCCCTTTTGTTTCCCCTTCACTTGGGGGTGAACGGGGCGTGGCATGGCTTTTCCCGCGGTTTCCACCGTTTTCGGGCACGGACTGAGAACGCGCTAGCCTTGGGTAGCGCGTTCTTGAAGGTCGCGCTGCCCCGATAGGGCGCGTTCATCGGAGAAGATGAACAGTAAGGCGGTTCTTGTCGCGCTATGGGGTCCTAGCGCGTTCTGCCCTGTCGCGCTAGGGGTCCCTAGCGCATTCTGCCTTGTCGCGCTAGGTGATCCTAGCGCGATCTGTGCAGTCGCGCTATAGGGATATAGCGCGATCTGTCGTGTCGTGCTATAGGTGCATAGCGCGTTCTGCTTGAATGCGCTATGGACCTACAGCGCGTTCTTGGAGGTGACCAGCCGGGCTGCCCGGGGCGGGCGGTCTGCGGCTGATCGTGCTCCTCGTGGGCCGTGTGTGCCTTGGACACCCAGTGGAGTTCCGTGACCGTGTTTTGGGGTGTCTGGAGGTTCCGTTTACCTCGTTTTACGTGCCCGTGCGCTTAAGGGTCCGGGTGACCTTTAGCGTTCCGTTCGCATTGTGTTGGTCTACGGTCGACCCGGTTGGGACCCAGTGGTCGACCTATGGCCTTGTGAGTATCCCGGACACCCCATGGGTTCTGTGTCTGTGTTTTTTGGGGTGTCAGGAGGGACCGTGTTACCTCGATTAGCGTGCCCGTAGGTGTGGTGGGTCCAGGTGACCCCACGTGTTCCGGGCTCTTGTGTTACGCTTGATCGAGTCACCGTGTGTCGGTGTGTGTGCGGTAGGGTCTCCCCCGCATATCGTGGGTTCCTTTGGAAGGCGATTCCCGTGTGGGCCATGTGTTTGGCCTTGGACAGTGAGTCCAGTTGTCCGGCCTGGGGCTGGAGGTTTCCCGCTTGCTTCAAGATGGGAAATCGTCGTGGCGGCTTGTGTGCTGCATTGGGAATCGTGCTTCTGTGTTTTTCATGTGGCCTGTGTGAGTGGCCTTTGTCCCTTGCGTTCCCTTCCCAAGGGAATGGTCTTGGCAACTCGTGTGTTGTCTCGGTATTCGTGATATCGTGGTTTTGGACCTAGAGATTGGGCTAGATCGATGGCCTTGTGCTGTTGCGTGCAACGGTCTTGACCCCGAGTCTTGTGACTCAAGGACCGTTGGCTGTAGTATGTCTAGAGGACTGTCCAGAGTACAGTGGCTTAGCGCCACTTGAGTTTTCTCGACTCTAGTGCACGGTGCGTGCGTGGCCGTGGACTGTGAGTCCTGTTTCTTCTCCGACCGTGGTCACCGTGCGACGGGGCCGGTACGCGGGGTTGTCCCCGTACGTCGTCGGATTCGGACGTTGTTTTCCGTTGAGTTGAGAGTCTACTCCTTCAGTGACCCTCCACTAGTCGTAGCCCACCAGTACGAGGTGCTGGTCTCACCAGGGAGTGGTGTACGGGCACCACCTTTCGAGACGGTTTGTGGACCGGTTACCGTAGGCCCCTCGTCGGTAGCCAGAGTCCGGCTACGGGGGAAAACCGGTCAGAAGACCAGACCTAGTGACGCAAGGTCTGTGTGTGCACACGTGGTTGGGGGCGGTTGGACCCACGTCGACGGACGTGACCCCAGCTAGTTACTTGTTTGTGGTTACTTGTACGGTGTTCGCGCCTCGGGTAGGACCTACCACGTCAGGCGGTTCACCTGCGGTGCGGTGTAAGACGTCAGGGGACGCTACCGGCTGTGCTTCTTGTGGGTGGTACTCCTGTCGAGTACGGAGTGACAGACTGTCAGTCTCTGTGTCTTTGACCTTCGGGTTTTTAGTCGTGTTGACCGGTGAGTTCGGTTCTTTCACCTTGGCGCGTGTGTCGGTTCTTGCGCCGTGAGATTAGTGCTAGTGGCTTTACCGAGGTTGGGTCTTGTTGTGCGGTACCCGCAATCGGATGGTCAGGGTTGCACCTTGGATAGCGTGTCCAGGTCGGCTGTGTCTGGGGGACAGGCCTCTACGGCATGGTTGCCGTGTGTTCTTACTTCGGTAGGTGGTACTAGCGTGGTTCGGTAGCTTCGACTGTGTGATCGAGGTCTGCCTTCTGGCAGTAGGAGTAGCTGTAGTGCCGAGTTTTGACCGGCCACCGGGTTGATGTTCCTGCTGTAGTTGTAGCTTCCTTTCCGCTACCACCGTTGTTTCCGGTTGGGGTTCCGCGGGATCCCTGCTGAGTCTCTGTTCTGGAGACTCATTCCCTGCCTTTCAGGTGTAGCGGTTCTTCCTCGAGGTTCGAGGGTGCGGGACGGAAGTTCTCAGTTGCCAGCTTGTCGGGCCGAGTGTTCACTTGGCACGTGGTACGTTTTACTGCTTTAGACTGTACTTTCTGTTGGACTGGACTATGTTGTAGTTGTTTATTTATTTCTGTTAATTGTTGATTGTCCTGCTTTATTTCCTATTTCTTGTGCCTCCACACTCCTTTTAGCCCTTCCGAGCCCTCCCGGCTCGTGGGCGGCGGTGCGAGTCTCGGGTTATCGGGCCTTCCTGGTAATCGGATTCTCTGGTCGTTACAGCTGGTATCAGAGCGGTGGTTGTGGACGTACATAGGAATTCAAAATGTTGCAGTGATCAGAGTCCATAAGGTCCAGTACAGTCGGCAGCTGGCTTAGGGTTTTGTGCTTGTTTTCCGCCTTGTTTCTCGCTTGAGAGCTTGAGTGCGCTGTGCGGCACTGTGAAGGTGGTTGCTGTCCGCGGCTTTCGTGCCAGCATGGGGTCTAAGGATTGAGGTTGAGAGCCTTCTCCCTCATCGGTGGTGGCCCTGGTTGTGCTGCGTTGGGCAGAGGTTGCTGACAGGCGTGAGCTCGTGGTGCTGCGTTCGAGGAACCTGCAGCGTGGTCAGGTGACTGGTGCGGACTGTTCTTGGTTAAGTGGCCGTGAGCGTGCTCTGAGGGAGCTGCTGTCGGTTTTTGGTCACTCCAGCTTGAGGTTTGTCCAGCTCCTGAGGCGTTCTGATCGAGAAGTGTGCTCCGGTGAGCGAAATGTCTTCTCGGTGGGCTGCTGTTTCGTCGAGCCTGATGTTCTTGTCGCGCTCTGTGGCGTCAGAAATGACGTGTCGGTCCTGATCGTTCTGCTGATTTCGAGGCAGGATTTGGCAGAGATGTCCCGTTAAGTCTTTGCTCCTGCGCTTATGTCAGTGGATGGGTTGTGTTCGCTCTGGAGTTGGCTTGAGATGTGAAGGCTCCATGGCGAGTTCGGGACTCGAGGATGAGCGTCGTCGGTTGTCGTTATGGCTCGTGTTGCGACTCTTGGCATGCCGTGTTGCAGTTCGAGGAATTGTAGCGGTGGTGCGTCGAGAGATGCTGTGATTGTGGTCCGACGTGACACTCGTTGAGTGTGTCGGAGGCGCTGACCTGATGGAAGTGATGGTTTTCCTTGGTGCTGGATGGTGCTGTTTCGAGCAGGCACGAGGTTTGAGGTCAGGTCGAGCGTGGAGTTCTTCCGTTGGTCGGAAGTGTGCTGGTTTCTCCTTAGTTGGAGAGATTGTGTTGGGCTAAGGTTCGTCGTCTTGCATTGTGTTCGGATTGGTTGGCCTTTTGTGCCATGAAGTCTGTGCGAGACGTGCTCCTTGTCTTGGCAGGGTGGTTGCCTGTGAGAAGTTGTGCCCATTCCCTTGTCGTGTGAGGGTGCTGGCGCTGTTCCGGAAGGACGAGTGCTGGTTGGGCGGTGTTTTGCTTTCCCGGCTGTGCGTGCGGATCTGAGCGCGCAGCGGAAGCGTGGTGGGCCCATAACCCACTGGTTCAGGATCGTAGCATTGGTTGCTACGGGCGGAATCCTGAGTTTGCGTTGAGCATCGGAGGATTGGTTCCTTGGTGTGAAACGTGTTGTTGCCGTGCCGTTGCTCGAGGTTTTGTGGTTGTTGGCACTGGCAGGGTGGAGTGTTGGGGAATGTGTTGGCTAGTGCGCCGCATGAGTACCATGTTCCTGTGATGGAAGCCGTGTCAGGCGTCGGTGTTGGACCTGGATGAGGTTGTTGAGAATGTCGCCTGACGGAGGTCGAGGACGTGTTGGTCAGAGTCGGTGGCTTGGCGCCCGACTTGTGTTCCCAGTCGTGTCCTCAGATGAGATCGTCTTTCGAGGAAGTGATCTCGGGCAGGCTGTGGGTTCCCGTTGGTTCTGCGGTCTTGTCGGATTGTGACGGTGAGTTGTATGTTGCTTTGGGACCCGTGAGCACTGTTCAAGTGGTGTCCCGTGGCTCTGTGATAAGGGCGGAATCGGGATTGGCAGGTGTCCACTTGGATTGATCGAAGGATTTGATGAGACCAGATAGAAGAGTGACGCCTGTGGGCGGAAGCCTTTTTGTGAGATTGGCGTCGGATTGGTGGTCCTTGATAGGACGTTGGTGTCGCAATGGTTATCCCTGATTTGGTGACCAGCATGGGATGATTCCCCTGTGAGTCTGAGTCCTGTGAGGTGATGATTGAAGACACCATGATCCGTCATTTGGTTTCGTCGTGCTCCCCGAGAGGGTCGAGTTGGAGCGATGTTCGAGCTCGGATGCGGTGTCCGAGAGGAGTGCAGCTCGAGATGTGGCATCAGTCTGTGTGGGAGTCGACGGATGGCTTGCTGAGGTTTGGAATGTTTCCTTTGGACCCGGTCGAGGACCAGAAAGAAGGAAGAAGCTGAGCAAGCGGAGGTTTCCCGTTGACGAGCAGTTAGTGACCAGTGGATGGTCTTTTCAGAGACAGAAGATGCTGGTTGTTGGGGCTCGAGCGTGGCGAGAGCCGTGTGCCAGCGAGACCTTTGGTGGTCGTTTCTATGATGTGCCTTTCCGGATGGGATATGGGCTTTGTCGAAGTTTATCTTCTGACAAGAGTTGGCACAGTGTTAGGTCCGGCTTTCGGCTTGCCATGTGTGAGGTGTTTCTTGGTGCTGAGCCGATGTTCTGGTTGCGGTCTGCGGAGAGGACTGCGTGAGCTGGTGGAGGCTCTATTTTGGTTGCTCCCTCGAGGAGGGCGTGCGACCTGTCAGCTGGCTGCGAAGCTGATGTGCCATTTGTCTGCCGACCATTGGATGAATCGGTAGCTGTTGTTCGTGTCGAGGGTTGTGATTCCTCGGTGAGCGAGATTGTGGCTGCGGTGCCATGGTTGATTCTCGCATTGTCTGAGGTGATGCCGGAATGTGTCCTTTGGTATATGCCTGCTCTGCTGGCCAGTGTGCTCGGCGCGAGGAGCGAGGTGTTGTTCGTGATTGTAAGTCTGGATGTGTCCCTCAGGATCGGTGTTTTGTGAGAATCGAAGTTTTCTGTGCTGGGGCTCTGACAGCGTTGTCAGTTCGTTCAGTGTTCTTCCCCTGTGACTTCGTGCTTGGTCCTGAATTTCGAGGATGAAATTCCTTTAAGGGGGGAGGGATGTAATGTCCCGGATTTTTCGGATATTTTTCGGATCATTGTAGTGGGTCTCGGAGTGTATTTTATGCTTTACACGTGTTTTTTTCCCTGATGTGCCTTCGGAACTCTTTGCAGGGCAAACCGTGGCGTTCTACGACTCCGGGATAGTACCACTGCGTTGTGTTCCTTCCGAGGATCGCGGAGGTAATTTTTCATAATTTTCTGAATTTATCGAATTTTCGGGTTTTCCTATATATACTAACCCTTTTCTCTCTCCCCCTCTCATTTCTCTCTTCCCTCCCTCTCTCTTCTCTCACGCCCTCTTTCTCCCCTCTCTTCTCCGGCGGCCGACGGAGCGAGGCGGGGGCGAGGTGGAGGTGGCGCGGGCGAGGATGCGGGCTAGGACAGGTGAGGATCGAGGCGGAGGAGGCGCGTGGAAGCTTGGTGGCGCGATCGCGAGCCGGCGAGGGTTTCGCGGCGTTTTCTTCGTGGATCGGCGTCCACGATGCGTCGTTTCTTCGGTGGAGGTAGGGAGATGGACCCTCAGCCCGTGTACTTCCTTTCCCGTGAGTTTCGTAGGCCGTGGTGAGCCGAGCGGGCTAAACGGGGCGTTTTGGGCATAATGCATGTTTTTGGGGTGTGAGCCGGATCTCCCGTTTTATGGTGTTGTTGGACGATCCAGGGGTTTAGATGCATGCCTAGGGGCTTGGGGAAGGGGTCCCTAGCGCATTCTGCCTTGTCGCGCTAGGTGATCCTAGCGCGATCTGTGCAGTCGCGCTATAGGGATATAGCGCGATCTGTCGTGTCGCGCTATAGGTGCATAGCGCGTTCTGCTTGAACGCGCTATGGACGTACAACGCGTTCTTGGAGGTGACCAGCCGGGCTGCCCGGGGCGGGCGGTCTGCGGCTGATCGTGCTCCTCGTGGGCCGTGTGTGCCTTGGACACCCAGTGGAGTTCCGTGACCGTGTTTTGGGGCGTCTGGAGGTTCCGTTTACCTCGTTTTACGTACCCGTGTGCTTAAGGGTCCGGGTGACCTTTAGCGTTCCGTTCGCATTGTGTTGGTCTTCGGTCGACCCGGTTGGGACCCAGTGGTCGACCTATGGCCTTGTGAGTATCCCGGACACACCATGGGTTCTGTGTCTGTATTTTTTGGGGTGTCAGGAGGGACCGTGTTACCTCGATTAGCGTGCCCGTAGGTGTGGTGGGTCCGGGTGACCCCACGTGTTCCGGGCTCTTGTGTTACGCTTGATCGAGTCACCGTGTGTCGGTGTGTGTGCGGTGGGGTCTCCCCCGCATATCGTGGGTTCCTTTGGAAGGTGATTCCCGTGTGGGCCATGTGTTTGGCCTTGGACAGTGAGTCCAGTTGTCAGGCCTGGGGCTGGAGGTTTCCCGCTTGCTTCAAGATGGGAAATCGTCGTGGCGGCTTGTGTGCTGCCTTGGGAATCGTGCTTCTGTGTTTTCCGTGTGGCCCGTGTGAGTGGCCTTTGTCCCTTGCGTTCCCTTCCCAAGAGAATGGTCTTGGCAACTCGTGTGTTGTCTCGGTATTCGTGATATCGTGGTTTTGGATCTAGAGATTGGGCTAGATTGATGGCCTTGTGCTGTTGCGTGCAACGGTCTTGACCCCGAGTCTTGTGACTCAAGGACCGTTGGCTGTAGTATGTCTAGAGGACTGTCCAGAGTCCAGTGGCTTAGCGCCACTTGAGTTTTCTCGACTCTAGTGCACGGTGCGTGCGTGGCCGTGGACTGTGAGTCCTGTTTCTTCTCCGACTGTGGTCACCGTGCGACGGGGCCGGTACGCGGGGTTGTCCTCGTACGTCGTCGGATTCGGACGTTGTTTTCCGTTGAGTTGAGAGTCTACTCCTTCAGTGACCCTCCACTAGTCGTAGCCCACCAGTACGAGGTGCTGGTCTCACCTAGGAGTGGTGTACGGGCACCCACCTTTCGAGACGGTTTGTGGACCGGTTACCGTAGGCCCCTCGTCAGTAGCCAGAGTCCGGCTACAGGGAAAAATCGGTCAGAGGACCAGACCTAGTGACGCAAGGTCTGTGTTTGCACACGTGGTTGGGGGCGGTTGGACCCACGTCGACGGACGTGACCCCAGCTAGTTACTTGTTTGTGGTTACTTGTACGGTGTTCGCGTCTCGGGTAGGACCTACCACGTCAGGCGGTTCACATGCGGTGCGGTGTAAGACGTCAGGGGACGCTACCGGCTGTGCTTCTAGTGGGTGGTACTCCTGTCGAGTACGGAGTGACAGACTGTCAGTCTCTGTGTCTTTGACCTTCGGGTTTTTGGTCGTGTTGACCGGTGAGTTCGGTTGTTTCACCTTGGCGCGTGTGTCGGTTCTTGCGCCGTGAGATTAGTGCTAGTGGCTTTACCGAGGTTGGGTCTTGTTGTGCGGTACCCGCAATCGGATGGTCGGGGTTGCACCTTGGATAGCGTGTCCAGGTCGGCTGTGTCTGGGGGACAGGCCTCTACGGTATGATTGCCGTGTGTTCTTACTTCGGTAGGTGGTACTAGCGTGGTTCGGTAGCTTCGACTGTGTGATCGAGGTCTGCCTTCTGGCAGTAGGAGTAGCTGTAGTGCCGAGTTTTGACCGGCCACCGGGTTGCTGTTCCTGCTGTAGTTGTAGCTTCCTTTCCGCTACCGCCGTTGTTTCCGGTTGGGGTTCCACGGGATCCCTGCTGAGTCTCTGTTCTGGAGACTCATTCCCTGCCTTTCAGGTGTAGCGGTTCTTCCTCGAGGTTCGAGGGTGCGGGGCGGAAGTTCTTAGTTGCCAGCTTGCCGGGCCGAGTGTTCACTTGGCACGTGATACATTTTACTACTTTAGACTGTACTTTCTGTTGGATTGGACTATGTTGTAGTTGTTTATTTATTTCTGTTAATTGTTGAATTGTCCTGCTTTATTTCCTATTTCCTTGTGCCTCCACACTCCTTTTAGCCCTTCCGAGCCCTCCCGGCTCGTGGGCGGCGGTGCGAGTCTCGGGTTATCGGGCCTTCCCGGTAATCGGATTCTCGGGTCGTTACAGAGAGGGAGAGAAGGAGTCGCGGAGGAGGTTAAAAAAAATAAAAGAAGTGAAAATAGAGAGAGAGAGAGAGAGAGAGAGAGAGAACAGAGGGAAGACGAGAGAGAAAGGAAGAGAGAAGACGGGGGAGAGGAGAGAGATCGTAGGAGGGAGAGAGAAAGAGAGAGAGAGGGACGTGGGGGCTTGCGACAGAGAGGGAGGGAGAGAGGAGGTGTGCGAGAGGGATAAAAAAAGATAAAAAAAGGATGAAAAGAGAGAGAGAGGGGGGGAGAGAGAGAGGACGTGGGAGAGAGAGAGAGAGAGAGCCGCGATAGAGAGAGGGAGAGAGAGAATAAAAAATTAAAAAAAGAGAGAGTGAGACGGAGAGAGGAGAGAGGGTGAGTGAGAGAACGGGGGGAGAGAGAACGAGAGTGAGAGAGGAAACGGGAGAGAGAGAGGGAGAGTGGGGGTGCGAAAGGAGAGAGAAAGAGAGAGATGGGAGAGGGAGATGCAGAGACGAGAGAGATGAGAGGGGGAGCCGCGACCGCGGTGGTCACGACGGGGGGAGGAAGAGAAGACGGGGAGAGGGAGAAACCGGCAGGGAGAGGGAGAAACCGGCAGGGAGAGGAGAAAGAGAAGCAGAGAGGGGAGAGAGAGAGAGAGAGAGAGGCGAGAGAGATGAGAGGGGGAGCCGCGACCGCGGCGGTCATGACGGGGGGAGGAAGAGAAGACGGGGAGAGGGAGAAACCGGCAGGGAGAGGAGAAAGAGAAGCAGAGAGGGGGAGAGAGAGAAGGAGAGGGAGTGAGAGAAGGCGAGCGAGAGAGAGAGGCGCGGTGAGAAGAGAGAGAGAAATCGCGGCAGGATACCGCGAGAGAGAGAGAGAGAGAGGAAGCGGGAGGGAGAGAGAGGTGGTGAGAAAGAACGGCGGAGGGGGAGCTCGCCACGGTGGTCGCGGACGGCAGCCGTGGGCGCCCGGAGGTTCGGAGATGGCGTCCGGGGCTTCACGGCAGACGGCCGGAGGTGGCGAGGTTGGCAGGGTGGCGGAGGGACGACGACGACGGGCTCGCGGCGATGACGGCAGGCGGCTGGGAACTCGACGACGGCGTGGCTCGCAGTGGCGTGGACGGAGGGGCGCTCGGGCGGTGGTCGGAGGAGCCGACGGTGACTTCCCGGCAGGGGCTAGCGGCAGTGGGGGGTTGCCATTGGAGGTGGCAGGCGTTTTGCGTCTGCCGTGGGGGGTGCAGACGAGGGCGGCAGTGGCGGGCTTCACGGCAGCGAACGGCGGCGTAATGGGCGGTGGTGACTGGCGGGAGTCGTGGACGATGAAGGCGGCATGCAGTGGTTGGCCGCGGTGGTGAGCCGGCGGGAGTGGCTAGTGACGTTGGGGGGGGCTAGCGGCGTTGGTTTGGAGATGTGTAGATGGCGAAGGGAGGTCGACGGTTGAGATGGCAGGTGGAGAGAGGGTAGCTGGGGGTGTACAAGCGGCGGCCGGTGGCAATGGCGGAGGGTGGCCGGAGGCGAGCGACTTCACGAGGTGGCCGGTGCAGGTGGCCGGCGGTGTTGGGGCGGTCTGCGGCGAGGAGCTGTCGACGAGGGGGCTCATGCGGCGGTTGGTCGCGGTGGTGTCACAGAGAGATTGAGGGGGTGGTTGCGGCTAGGTGTTCATGCAGAGAGAGGGAGATGGCAGGGAGAAGTGGGGGACGGTGGAGGTGTGGCCATGCTAAGAAGTGGATGGCCGGAGATGTGAGGAAGGTGGCAACACCGGGGGACTTGTGGGCGGCTAACAGAGGGGGAGTGTGTGGGGAGTTCAACCGGGGCTCATGCAAGAGAGAGGGGGATCGGTGCATATGGTCGTGAGGAAGAGTGAGGAGGAGTGCAAAAGGGGAGGAGTGTGTATGTGTCGTGAGGGAGAGGGAAGTGAGCAGTGAGGTGAGAGGGAAAGAAAGAGACGTGAGGGGGTTACGTGAGAGAGAGGGAAGAAAATAGAAAATGGAAAGAGATGTAGAGAGAATAAAATGGGGTAGGGAATATTATCTCATTATTTATTATATTTTATTTTTGTTTGTTTTGTTTATTTTTGTTTGTTTTGTTTCTTTTTTGCTTATTTTTATATATATATTATTTATGGCTATTATATTTTTTTGCTTTTTAATAAATATATTATGTATATACTAATCACTTATATGTATATTTATATTTTATAAATTTATTAAAGAAAATCAATTATATTATGTTTACGTAAACACAACTACACACATTTTTTGGAATTTTATTTTTCTCTTTTTTTATTTATTTTATATGTACACATATTTTAATTTTCTCCCTTTCACAAAATAATGCAATTTAACCATAATTACGGAAATCATGAAATAAAAGAAAATGCAAGCCAATTCAGGGCATTATGGTACAATATATGATTTACTCGTCGTAACGTCAGAAACGGCGTGTCTACAAAGACATTTACAAATCGACTTTTCGAAGTCGTTATGGCCACTATAAATTCGTGGTAATGCCGTTTGGGTTAACTAATGCCCCAGCAGCATTCATGCAACTTATGAACAGTGTCTTCCAGCCATATTTAGATCAGTTCATCGTCGTCTTCATCGATGATATCCTGATATACTCCAAGACAAAAGAAGAACATCTAAGGATAGCTTTGCAAACACTTAGAGAACATAAGCTATATGCCAAACTCAATCAGTGTGAATTCTGGCTCAAGGAAGTCTCATTCCTAGGCCACATTATTTCAAAAGAAGGTATTGATGTGGATCCTTCTAAGATAGAAGCTGTCAGAGATTGGAGCCGACCAACGACTACATCTGAAGTTAGAAGCTTTTTGGGTCTAGCAGGTTATTATAGAAGATTCATAAAGGAATTTTCAAAGATCGCGGTTCATTTAACTAGACTTACCAGAAAAGAAAGTCTGTTTATCTGGTCGAAGGACTGTGAAAAGAGTTTTCAAAATCTTAAGAATCATCTTACTACAGCCCCTGTTTTGTCACTACCAATAAAGGGTGCTGGATTTGAAGTATATACGGATGCATCTGGAATTGGCTTAGGCTGTGTCCTTATGCAAGATGGAAAGGTGATTTGCTATTCTTCAAGATAATTGAAACGTCACGAAGAAAATTATCATGTACATGATTTGGAATTAGCAGCAGTTATTTTCGCCTTGAAAATTTGACGTCATTATCTTTATGGAGAAAAGTTCACTATCTATTCGGACCATAAGAGTTTGAAATATTTATTTTCTCAAAAAGAGCTTAACATGAGGCAGAGGAGATGGTTGGAATATCTTAAAGACTTCGATTTCGCTATTCAATATCACCCTGACAAGGCAAATGCTGTAGCAGATGCACTTAGCAGAAAACCAATGGGTATGTTATCAAGTCTCATGATTAGTATGACTAACCTTGCTCCTCAATTTGCTCAATTGAATCTAGATGTTGACATTAAGGAAGATAATTGCTTCATGGTAAATATCCGAGCTCAACCAACATTGATTGAGGATTTGGCCAAGTTACAAGAGGAGGACCCAATTTTACTGGAAATTAAAGCCAATATTGAACAAAGACCGGATTTTTCTATATCCGAATATGGAAGAATGTTATTCAAGGGCCGAATGTGTATACCCGATCATGAAGATACAAAGAAATTGATCTTAGAGGAAGCACATAAATCAAAGTATACCATTCATCCAGGAGGTACAAAAATGTATCAGGATCTCAAAAGAAACTTTTGGTGGCCCAATATGAAGAGGGAAGTAGCTGACTTCGTATCTTGGTGTCTCACATGTCAACAAGTGAAGGCGGAACATTTCAGACCCGCAGGTAAATTACATCCCTTAAGTATCCCGGAATGGAAATGGGAAAGCATAGGAATGGATTTCATTATGGGACTACCTAAAACAAGAGGTGGACACGATGGAATATGGATAATTATAGACCGATTGACTAAATCTGCACATTTTATACCAATAAAAAGTCGATGGTCTGTAGATATTCTAGCAGCACTATACATAAAAGAAATTGTCAAGTTACATGGAGTCCCTGTCGCTATTGTATCAGATAGAGATCCCCGATTCACATCACAATTCTAGAAGAGCCTACAACATTCACTTGGGACTAGATTGAATTTTAGCACCGCTTTCCATCCACAAACTGATGGTCAAACAGAAAGGACAAATCAAGTGGTAGAAGATATGCTCAGGGCTTGTGTCATTGATTTTGGAGGAAGTTGACATGATCACTTGCCTTTGGTAGAATTTGCATATAACAACAGCTATCAAACAAACATACAAATGGCACCTTTTGAAGCTCTATATGAGAAAAGTTTTCGATCACCAATATGTTAGAATGAAATAGGGGAAAGGCAATTTCTAGGCCCTGATTTAATCAGAGATTCTACAGAGAAAATCAAGCTCATTCAGGAAAGGATGAAAATGGCACAAGATAGGCAGAAATCTTATGCTGACAATCGAAGGCGCGACTTGGAATTTCAAGTAGGAGAACATGTATATCTAAAGGTTTCTCCGGGTCGTGGTATTCGAAGATTTGGCATTAAAGGAAAGCTAACTCCAAGATTTATCAGTCCATTTGAAATCCTCGAACGGATCGGTGAAGTGGCTTATAAATTGGCTTTGCCACCACAGTTAGCAGGAGTTCATGACGTATATCACGTCTCGATGCTGAAGAAGTATGTGTATGATCCAGATCACATTATCACTTATGACAATCTGGAGATTCAGAAAGACTTGACATATGAACAAACGCCAATGAAGATTTTGGAACGAGAAGTACGTCAACTTAGAAATAAGGTCATTCCTATGGTGAAGATTCAATGGAAGAAAGCATGGCCTTATGAAGCAACATGGGAAACCGAATCAGCTATGAAGAAAAGATTCCCGGAATTATTTAATTGTAAGTACACTCTCCTCAATCCATGAATTGAATTTGGGGACCAAATTCTTCTAAGTGGGGGAGGGTGTAGAGCCCCAAAATTTATAAAAAAGGTAATTTCTAGTTATTTAAATAATATTCTGACATTAATTGGGCTAAAAAATCAATATAAGGCCAAAATTGTGTTAATCAATTAACCCAACCCACTTAATTGAAATCCAAAAGGGTTTAGGACCTAGACCATTAGGTTTGGCCCATATTCTAGAAGGTATTTAAGCCTATCCACGGATATTAATGATAAATACTAATAATATAAGATAATGATTTAGATAATTAACAAAAGAGTTTTTATAAATTAAAACTCTAAGCTACGATGACTGTAACGGTCTATCGTAAGACCGCCACAGCCATGTAACGCATGGGCACTCGACCGTTACATTCCTGTTAGTTCCGTAAGTGAAGGGACTCATGAAAAGATTGGAACTTGATGTTCCTATCCACTATGGATCGACTTGGGAAGGATTGTAAAGACTCTAAGGACTCTTAGAGATTAGGATTTGATGAAATAAGGACTCTAAACTCTATCTAATCCTCAAACCCTAGCCCAAACTCTATAAATATGGTATAGTTCTGAATTGTGCGACCCCTACTTTTGGGACGTAAAGAAGCAAGGTAAGGAGTCATTGTCTCAGGTAAGTTCTTTAGAGGTATTTGTTTACAATACTTTAGACTAACTCCCCTCCGAATTTCACATCTTTAGGTCAAGAGGGTGTGGAGTTAGAGCCTAAAGAAGTTGCTGAAAAAGTCACAAGAGAAGGAAGGGATCTAGGGCAAGGTTCTCAACCAAATTCAGAAACTACAGTCTAAGTAAGAGGTATGTTATCTCATGAACGGTAAAAACAGCATGATAGGACTAAAAGCCCTCTAGTTTGATTGAATTCCATGCATTAAAGAGCATTGATTTCATGTTTTATTTGTTCTATGCACATCATGCACCTCTTAGCCAAATTAAAAAATTAAAACATGACTATTCATCTATTCATGATTACCTATGCATGTAGATGGCCTTACTTCGTTAACATGACTAGAAGCTCATCATGTTTTGATAAAAGACATGATGTGAGTTGATCTCTTAGTTTCTATGATTATTTTCTGTTAGCAGATACTGTAACGCACTAGCATAGGACCGTCACTTTCAAGTAACGGCCCTACTAGAGACCGTTACAAACTCTGTAGTATTTAAATTGCACTGATGTTTCTAACGCGCTTGGATAGACGCGTTACATTCAAGTAACGGCTTGATTATGACCGTCACTTTCACTGTGACGCCCCCCTCTTAAGACCGTTATATCCTGCGACAGAAAATAACTTGCCAATATTATTATTGATTAAGTATAGTTACTTAAGTTTTAACCTGATTATATGATTTTTAGGATATCTGATTGTGCATGATAGGTATTGCATGTTTTGATATCTTAATGATATTTTAATGATATGTTAATTTCATGCCAAAATTTTATAGTTTTGTACTATAAAGCATGACTTTTTAACATTGTATTGACGGAGTCTTTATCATGATTTTCACATTGATTATACATATCTCTCTCTGTCAATAGAGTCAATTCTATACGTACATGGCACATATTCCGGTATGTTGTCATTAGTTCACACTTTGCACTATAGGAACACAATCTTGGACATGAGGACCTCTCTATTTGATAATCCTTCCAATGGACTAGGAAATCATTATTTCAAGGCCTCCGTAATTCTCCGCGAGTCTGGGATTCCCACTAGGACGCCGAGTTGGTTGTACCAATGAAAGCCCATTAATTAGAACACTCTATCGTGGTTTTGATTCTTGAAATGTAACGGCCCAGTACCAGACCGTTACATTCCTCTGAGTCTATTTTTATCCTTCTAGACTCGGATCACTGTAATGGCCCATTACTGGCGCGTTACATAAGGTAACGGCCCAGCATATGACCGTTACATAGCTTGTTTATGTTAACCCAAGGTTTGACCAAGGGTTGATATTCCTATGATTCTAGACAAACTTTGATAATCTAGAACTTGTCATATTGCTTAAATTGATCTAAAAGAAATGGAAGTTAAGGAAAATACCGTTATGCTGTCGATTTATTTCTATGAGCATGACATTGTTTAAAGTCTATTTCTTGACTCCTACATTCTTATGTTGAAGCATTCATTAATTGATCTTAGTTATCATGAAATTATTGGAAGTGCTATATTCTTGGCCATACGTTACTGTTATACTGCGTGGAAGTAGCTTAATTTATAACTGAAGATGCGATCGAGCACTGATTGTGTTCAAGGGCTCTATGCTAGTCCCCTCGGCTGATTGCCGAAAACATACTATTTTATAAATCATGGGGTATGATGCTACTGGCGTCGCATTGCGCTGGGAGTACTATTTCTATAAATAAGTGAAGATCCACGGCACGACATGACATTCTTGCTTGATATTCCACATAAATTCATGAACTATGTACTCAAAAGAGACTAGTGTGATGAATATGTGGCTTGCTAGTACAATCTCGTTACATTCTTGTTCATAGAAGGCCAATATCATGTTCTTGTTATATTCTTACTAGTTCATTCTTGATCATTCTATCTTACATGGTTATCTTGTTTCTATTGATTTGATCGCATGATTGATTCGCATTCGCATGATTCTACCTTATTTCTTTAGAGCTAAAATGATAATTACTTAAATAGTGCCTTCATGTTGATGCGAAGATACCTACTGGGTAAGTGTGCTCATGACCTATTTTCTAATATTTTTCAGAGATGGAAATAGTTCGGATTCGGATTCGGGCTATACTAGTAGCGGGTCCGGAAGCGAGTGAAAGTGTTATAAAGATGAGAGTGAAGACTTTGTGCAATTGCATTTATTTGGGTGATTGTCTTGCGCTCTGATTGATTCATGCTTGCGAGAGGCTTACCATGCCGGCTGTTCGCGCTCCCCGCGAGTCTTCCGCTGTAATTAAAGGCTCGAGACGTGACACCAAAGCTATGGCTACGGTTTAAAGGTGACAAATAGGTGATCTTCGGTGTAAAATAGGCCACAAGGGTGAAAAAGAGCTCAGTAAGGGTTAATAATGGCCAGCAAAGGTGAAAGCGTTGAAATGGATGAAGGGAAGTCGACTCCAAAGGCAAACCAAGTCGACTCCAAAATCGTAGAAGAAGTCTTGAAGACTTCGGTTGAAAGCCAGAAGTTAACTGAAGTCAAAGAAGACCAAAAGTCTAGATTTTCCATATTTTTTGTATTTTTTAGAAATTCTAGATTTTCTATATTAACCCAACCCCTTTTCTCTCTCCCCATCTCTCATTTCTCTCCCTCTCCCTCTCTGTTCTCTCACGCTATCTCTTTCTCCCTTCTCTTCTCTGGCGGTCGACGGAGCGAGGCGGGGGTGAGGCGGAGGCGGAGCGGGCGAGGAGTGGGCGAGGAGCGGCGAGGATCGAGGCGGTGGAGGTGCGGCGAAGCTTGGCCGCGAGTTCGGAGCGTCGTGGCGTTCGTGCATCATTTTCTTGGCAGATCGGCATCCTTGACGCGCAGAATCTTCGGTGGAGGTAGTGGGATGGATCCTTAGCCATTGTACTTACTTTCCTTGCATTTTATAGGCCGAGGCGAGGCCGAGAGCGGGTTTACTTCACGCCGGGGGGAAAATAGCATGTTTGGGGTGAGCAGCGATTTTTAGTCGATTTGAGGCTAGATTGTGGTTTTGATTGGGTTTTCCGATAGTAGGAATGTCGGGGATGAATTCCCCTTGTTTGCCCCTTCGCAGAGAGGCGAATGGGGCGTGGAATCGAGCTCACGGTGGAGCTTGATCCGTCTTTGTAAAAACATAGGAGACGGCCACGTTGGTGGCAGTCTAAGCCCTAGTCTGGGCGGCCAAGACCCTGGCGGCCCAGGTCACTAGGCGGCAAGGAAATGGGGTGCCCAGGTGCTGGGCGGCCATCGGTGTGGGCGCCCATGCCTCTGGGCAGCCAAGAGGTTGGCCGCCCAGCCTGATCAGCCACCGGGCCACCGTGTTTTGTGTTTTCTAGCCCCGAGGTGTCTGTATTCGATACGGATTCGCGGAAGTGTTGTCTGCATGATTCTTCGTGATCCGGGAGGTACAGTGTTACCTCGATTAGTGACCCCTTGAGTTTTGAGGGTCCGGGTGACCCCGTGTGTTCCCAGGCTTCCGTGCATTCGTTAGGTTGACTCACCATGTTTCAATATGTGTGCAGAGGGCTTCCCCCGCATGGCGTGGGTTTCTCCGGAAAGTGGTTTTTATGTAGGCCAGGCATATGGCCTTGGACTGTGAGTCCAATCACCCAGCCTGGGGCTGGAGGTCTCTTGAGTTCCCTTTGTGAGAGAATGGTCTCGGCAATTGTGAATCGCCTCTTGAGTTATTGTACTGAGGTTTCTGACCCTAGGGTTAGAGCAGATTGACGGCGTGGAGCTGTCCCTATACAACAGTCTTGACCCGAGTCGTGTGACTCAAGGACCGTTGGGTTAGTAGGTTAGAAGGTTGTTCCAAGTCTGGTGGCCTTGAGCCACCTAGTACTCCGTGTTTCTTCCCAATGGGTGTGTGCGTGACTTTCCGTGTTCACGTTTAGTGACTCCCACTGGTCGTAGCCTTCTTACAGAACGCGTGTGCTGACCCACTAGGGAGTGGTGGAGCAGCTTTCCCGAGAGAGATGATTTTTAAGCTAGTTACCGTAGGGCCCCTTGCCTTTGCAGCCTGCATCCGGGCTGGGGGGAAAATCGACTAGAGGACCCAACTTAGAGCGGATGGTCTGTGTGTACACACGTGGTTAGGGGCGTCATACCTGCACTGACGAGCGTGACCCCGGCTAGTCCTTGTTCTGTATTTCTGGTTACTGGTCGGTGTCTCAGTCTCCACCTGGGGCGTCGTAGGGAGGCACCTGAGGCTACGGACTAAGTCATCAGTGGATGCATCCGGCCTTGCTTCTGGTGGGCAGGTACTCCCGTCACATGACGTGAGATTCTTGTGACTCGAGTTTCCATTTCATGTCTGCGAGACGTGGTTTTACGTGTGAGGTATGTGTGTTTCTCGAGGTAGAGGTCTAGGGTTTTCGGTGAGCATTATCGAGGGTCTTTTCCCTAGACAGTGTAGGGTGGACAACGGCGAGGTCGTGATCATGTCTTCCTAGACCGCGTGGTCTTGGGTTGGACCTTTGTCTGTGAGACGGGCCTCCATGACAAGGTTGTCGTGGTGTGGTTTCTGGCGACGTAGCCAGAGGTCTTTCCATTAGACCAGTGTTTCCCCGATGGTGAGATCGGGGTGTTTGTTCTTTTGTTTCTCGCTTGCATACGACTCTGACTTAAACATCGGAAGGTTGTCCCCTGAGATCACTCTCAGGGCTCCTTCTGACAATGTCTTCTAATGCTTGCAGGTTTTCTTGGGAGGTCAGCTATTCTTCCTCAACAAATAAATCTTAAAGGTGTGGTACGGGGTCTAGTGAGAACTTTCTTGCCTCTACACTTTTTGGCACAAAGACATGGCACCCCGATGACGCTATGGCAACACTAGCAACCGCTAAGGGACTCAGGGTTCTCGACAAGCCTCGAGTTCCCAACGGGGATCACAAGAAGCATCCTCCTCCACTCAACCACCCCTTGACGAGGCTCCATTGGATCACGCCGTAAACGAGCTGGCATAGATGCGTCGCCAGATCCATACGTTGACGGAGGTATGCCAAGGCCTTCTCAATGGGCAAGTGAAGCAGGATCATGCTCCAACTAGGCTCTCCTAGAACGGAGGCACGTCCACCGTAGCAGAGTCTCATCAAGCACTCGATCATTCCCACGTCTCCGCCGCGTACTAGCAACACCCGCGCAGTCTACCTACACGATGTCCCGACAGCCCGCTGCACTCCAATCAGAAGATGGCACAGTAATTATGACTCTACGAAGAGGTGGAACACGAGCTCGAAAGAAAGGTCCGCTATTTGGACGACATTCTCCAGACAACGCGGACTAAGAAAGCCATAAGGTGCCACTGCCCTTCTTCGCAATGGGAGGAGGGCGGCCGGAGGGGAGGAGGGCAAGACTTCGGAGTGAAGGAGGCCGGCCAAAGGAGTCTAGGAGAGGAGAGCGCCGTCCAGCAGCGTTGGCGGCGACCAGGGAAGGGGAGGTGCCGGGTTGCAAACCCATTCTTTTACCTGTTACATAATGACCTCTGGATACATTCTGTAAGCGGGGATCAAGGCATTCACCTCCACCTGAGTTGCTTCAAGTCAGTGAGTCCCATCAAAAAAGAACTCGGTTGATCATTTGGTGGATCCCATCCGCTTGGATTCAAACAAGTTGATAGATGATGGGAAAGGTGATGCATCTTAGTGATGCGATCGATCCCCTATAAGCTAATCAGCTCGTGAATGAAGAAATACATCCGAGTTGATTATTTTCTATTATGTTTCATGCAAGCGAGAGACCAGTCGGTGGGGACTCCATCAGCGACCAAAGATTTTGATACACGCCTTACTTGCTGAAAAAAATGGAAAAAAAAAAGAAACCTAAATTTTCCATATTTAATTGGCAGTCCAGAGAGTTTCTGTACAAGGTTTTTCTATTCGAGTAAGTGCCATTCGATAAGACTAACCCTAGGTTGTCGTTGGCAGAGTGAGGTGCCAATAATCTGCTCTAGAAGCTGATGTCAACAGCATAACTCTGCCAATGAGAGGCAGGGGTCTATTTTGGGAGTTTGTTAAGAGATCGGCAACCGACCTCCTATGGCATTGGTGCCCTGACCTTCTATTTTCCAGCTCATCAACATCTACAATCATCATCATGATAAGTCTTACGAAACTAAGCTTAGAGCATCCCTGAAGACGAGACCAACATCAGTTGATTGCTTCATCAAAGAAAAGTACTGTTTAGTGTTTACAGAGTTCTACAGAAATTCTAATACCATCAGTGTGGGGTGGGGATGTTAATTGGTCTGATCCACCGGATGCTCGTACAGAGCGGTTGAAAGAAGCTTGTCTATCTCATTCTGCTGTAACAAGTGCAATGAAACGATATATGCTATTATGTGAAGTAATCGTACAATGCTAAAAAGGTAATGTAAACATGTGAGCCTTTCCAAGCTTACTGTCCCAAATATATATCTAAGAAATGGGTACCTAACACAAGAGTACATGACATTTCACAAGAAATTTCTATGAAGATGGTGCTCCTAGGAGTTCCTGACCATGAAAACCAGACATGGGCTTGCACCCAACACGAATGCCCTGATTCAAAACATCACCTCCACTTACCAATGCTCTTAGAAGTAGAACTCACCATCTTCTCAAACTCATCAAGCTCAGTGGCAGCCTGGTCCCCGGGGGAGAAAGAAAAAGGACGATTAAGAACTAATAATTTAATTTACCCACTTCTAGTCAAGGGATAGAAAGAAAGCATTAGGACAGAAACAAGAATAGGAAAGCAGCTTAAGAAGGCTAACTCTCTCTCTCTCTCTCTCTCTCTCTATTGTGTGCCCATTTCTAGCTAATGATACAAGAAGTGGCATGCTCCTAACTCCCCTATTGAAAGTGTTGGAATATTTGAGCATAGTCCCCTCTTGGGCAATAGTCCTGTATTGGTTAAATGAGTTGTGATTCATGTAATTATGACCTTGTGCCTGTGTATCTCAACACCGCGGTTTTGTGGATTCAACATGGTATCAGAGCATGGTCTTGGCCCAACTCCTCTTGTCACCTCCACCCGATTAATGTCCACGGCCCATCTTGACCGTGAGGGGGAGTGTTGGAATATTTGGACAATAGTCCCGTATTGATTAAATGAGTTGTGGTTCATGTACTTATGACCCTATGCCTGTGTATCTCAACATTACGATTTTGTGGATTCAACATAAAGAAACAGAAGAGGGGATAAGAAGTATCAAAGATCCTGATGCATGGTTGGTTGAAAGGAATATATCACAATATTGTCATAGAATCGGTATCGCACTCAAGTCATCATATTCGTCACAATGCCATATCCCCGTTTTACAGCTGCATCATATTCAGTTTAGTCTAAAAGGTTCAAACTTTCTCGATGAATGTTTTCAATTGAGCATAACAAATTTGCTATACCTTCCGGTTAAAGCTTCCTTTGATAATCAAGTATACTTTGGACTCCATTTGACTCAATCTAGGAGATTTACCAAGGACTTCCTGAAGCTCTATTTCTAAGCATCATCTCTTTTTTTTTCCCCTACCAATCTGTAGTGCCTGCGGCACCTAAATCACACCCACAACAGACTCATATGCCACGCCCACGCACAAAGTCCTCGCCTTGAAGAGGACAGAAGAACAGGAAATTTTTACGGGTATCTCTGTTTATATAGTAGAAGATTAAGACGGCGCCATGTACTCACTGAGAAGGGAGATTTCTCACAAGGTGCTCCACATTGAGACTGGAGTCTACCTTGACTACCTAAGGCCAAAGCCGAAGGCAACGCCGCAGCCTGCACCCAAGCCCAAGCTGGGGCCGAGCTTGCCGAGCTCCATGGACTTCACGACGGGGCGTTTCCAGAACGGAGCCCTCTCGGCTCTTGCAGCAACACAACAGAAAGAGAAAGAGGAGGAGGGGAGCAGCGGCGACTTTGGGTAGGGTTGCAGTGTCGCGGAGGACACAGGAAATCCTGAAGCCCTTGGACCGGTGGATTCTGAATCGGACTAAACCCAAAAGCTGGGGAAGGGGAAGGAAGAAAGGTGGTGGGCTCGGCGACGGGACGAAGGGGAAAGGGAAGGACGGCGGCGGGCTCGGGAAGGGGAAGGTCGGCGGAGGGCTGAAGGGGAACGGGAAGGATGACGAGGGGCTCGGGAAGGGGAAGGGCGGCCACTGGGGGAAGGGCCAGGGGAAGCCGATGGGCGGTCAGGGGTGGGACTGCAGCGACGTCGTGGAGAGCAGGGTTTGCCGTCTCGGTATCACCCGTCTCGACTCGCACGATCTGACCCGATCAAAGTAGTAGTCGAGATGTCTGAGTCATAGGTCGTGACCGGGACATTTCATTATTTTAAAATTATATTATATTATATTATATATAAATTATTTTTTATTTTATTTTATTATTTTATATATATTATATATAAAAAATTTATTTTAATTTTTTTTAAACAATACCTAGGCAGATCTAAACAGATCTACTAGGCGTTTTATTAATATGATAAAAGGGAGAAGGTACAAGCAACTTGAGCCTACATAGCAACACCCTTCGAAGAGGGGACAAGGAACTAAAGGAGAGGGGCTCGACAGAAACAAACAATCATTGGAGCCCAACAATAGGCTTACGAGCGATAGCGAGGATTGGGCTTGCGGCGTCTACGATTGGGGATCTCCCAACCAAGATCTTCATCCGCATTAGCAAGATCATGTTGAGCAATTTCAGCGGCTGACAGAGTAACAGCGTGGGGCTTCGGGGATGACTGGGATGGCGCCACCAAAGAGGCCGAATGAACCGGGCCACGCACGTCCAAGCTTGAAGAAGACAATCCACCAACTAGAGGAGCAGCAGTCTTAGCCAACACAACACCATGAGCCTTAAGAGGATGTGCAGTATTATCGAGCCGAAGAGTCATAAAGGAGGACGAGGCAACTCCAATGACGGGCTTTTGAAGAAGTCTATCAGGCACAACCGAAGAATTAACAACAACACCATCACGAACAGGAGCATCAACTCCAATGACGGGTTGCTGAAGAGAAGCCACAGGTGCAGCCAAGGGCACGTTCGCAGCAGCACCATCACAAACTGAAGGATTCCGAACCACGGAGGAGCTGCCGAACACAGGTAAAGCATTCACCTCATCACACAAGGCACGAAGTGCAGCCAAGCGAGCCAATCGTGCAGCATTAGGGGCAACACCAGGCCCAACACTAGGCACAGGTGAAGACTGCACATCCCAGTCCGTGATGGGGTCGACTCGACTCGTCTCAGCCCGTGATCAAGATAGGCGGGTCGGTCGAGACGATAAACCCTGGTGAAGAGAACCTGAACCGACGAAAACATCATTTGTACGGGCAAAAATGCTAAAATCAAACCGGCGACGAAAAATTATTTAATTTTTTATAATATATATATGTTATAAATTTTGAAAGAAAAAAGAGTCCAGAAAAATATATCCAAACACCTCATGATGCCTTTGCATGAGAGTTGCCCCCCCCCCCCCCCCCCCACTTGTTATCTTCTAGTTAATGCTTTTGTAGGAAACTTGGGGAAGAAGCGGTGTCTCTCTCTCTCTCAAACATGGTCAATTGCACGCGTTGTCTGTTGTTGATGACTAGAAGAAAAGAGAAAAGAGGCTTTCGTTGGAGTTTCTCTTTCCCCGAAGATCCCAGAGAGAGAGAGAGAGAGAGAGAGAGAGAGAGAGAGAGAGAGAGAGAGAGAGAGAGAGAGAGAGAGAGAGAGAGAGAGAGAGAGAGAGAGAGAGAGAGAGAGAGAGAGAGAGAGTCTTCCTGGGCAAACAAGGGTCGACTGGACCCATGATTAGAGAACAACATCCGGAAGCCGTATCTTGCGGGGATTCTGACCCGTCCACCATCTTCTTGAGATGCCGAGAGTCAGGAGGGTGATTCCCTTCTCAATCCATCGGAATCCTTTAATGTAACTTATCTATGTACATATTTTGCTCTGAAGAGTGGTTGAAAGTTTAAAACTGACAGAATTAAAATTTGAAAAAAGTTAATTAGCATCTCCAGTCAAAACATCTGATTTAGAACTTGGTCACTGTCAGGTTAACATAATTAACATATTAACCTGTAACTTCTTAACCGTAACACTTTAAATTTTAATGCATTAAGTGGCTTATTGAAGCACTGCAAAAGTTAATGCATGGGATTTTAGTGTTATTGCGTTAAGTCCTCCGACGACAGTTAGTTAATAACACTATAAAACAAATCCCGTCAAAAAGAAAAGGGCATGCAGAAGGTACCTAGTTTCTTAACAAGGACTGGGTGTGGTAAGCCAAAAATTCTGACAGCAGGGAGAGTTAATTATTTTTTTCTTAAATTTTGTATTCAGATTTCTTACATATATACACCTATACCATATAATTAATAATTGCTAACTTTCTATTTTCTTTCTAATCATAGGCTCGCCACATGTAAGCCGGAATTCGGAGAATAAATATACAATATAAAGTTGGGGTTTTCCTTTTTTTAAAAAAGCGTTATGAAGATTTTAAAAATTCTTTCAATAAATGTCAACTTATTCCTAAAAGTAAATCAAATATAAAAGTGTAATTAAAACTGTGAAAAAACACAGATCTATATGACCCATGTTGCTCTCACTCTCCATTTCTTAGACATTAACGGCCGGTCATATGTTGGACTCTCAATTTCTTAGCCAATGACTGGACGAACGCTGGATTTTCTCAATTTCTTAGTAAGCCATTGATTGGAATTATGACGGACACTCAATTTCTTTCTCAGAACGTTTACAAGGTTGTGGGAAATTTGTTTATACACCAAAACCATTTTCTTTTTAGATTCGGAGAAATAATCTCCTTCTATGCATCTTAATTTTGGGTGAATAATATGTACATCTTTTCTTTTCCTTTTTTCTTCTCGAAAGAATTGAGATACTGGTCATAAAATGATGGGAAATTTCCGAAAATTAGCAGGGCCGGAAGCGGATAATTAATGGGATTTTACAGTTTTTTTTGGCTGTTTTTTCATGTCCTGGTTGTGATCCATCCATCCTTGTTTCTTAGCGGTCAGCACGCCATGGAGGAGTCCTTAACGGTGGTGCAGTCGTAGAACCCGCGGTTCTTGGCCGCGCCGGCGCCCTTGTCGCCGCCGGCGGCTGCAACCCTCTCGCAGGAGGGGCACACGGTGAGCGTCGTCGCCGCCCTGGGGAGCTGCTGCGGGTAGAAGGGCGACCCCGCAGCGGCCGGCCTGGTCGACCTCAGCTCCTGCAGCTCCTTCTTGAGGCGCATGTTCTCGTCGCTCAGGCTCTCGCAGCACTTCTTCAGGAACTCGCAATCCACCTCCGTCTGCTTCAGCTTCGTCCTGCACCCACACCCATCACCCGCCAAAGCCAGCGTCTCAGATCATTGTCTTTTTCCATCGCCATGGCTGCAATAGCAGATCATGGAGATGGGGGTAGCACGTACATACCTTGCTCTTCTGTTTTGGAACCAGACCTCTACTTGGCGAGGCCGTAGATTTAACTTGTCCGCGAGATCTTGCTTCTGTACCTGTAGACGAACACCATCTTTGATCAGCTTTGATCGAACTCCCTGCAGATTAATTACAGGCGGGCAGATAAAGGGTGGCCGGGGGCCGGCATGCACAAGAGAGTTTTTAGTTCTTCGATCCATACGGGGGTGAGGACGTTGTGCTCCCTGAAGGTGCTCTCCAGCAGCGCCGACTGCTCGTTGGTGAGGCGGAGCTTCTTCCTCGCGCCGCCGCGTTCCCTCTCCACCACGCCCTCCCTCTCCTCCGTGGTCCTGATCAGCGCCAACCTGTTCATGCCCTGCTCTTCCCCCTCCTCTCCCTCCCTGGCGCAGGGCGGCGGGAACAGGATGTCACGCTGGTCGACGGGCGGCTTCCTCTGGCGGCCACGACGTCGGTTGGAGGAGGCGAAGATGTCGACGCCGCCTCCCCCGAGCCCCAGGGTGAGCCGGGTGTTGCAGGGTTCCTCCTCCATACTCTGTGGTGCTCGGAGAGAGAGAGAGAGAGAGAGAGAGAGAGAGAGGTGTTGGTGGAAGGTGTTGCGTAGATCTTGGGCCTTCTTGGAGCTGTGTGGGGGACTCGGGGAATGGGAAAGAAGGTAAAAGCGGGCATTTATAGAGAGAAGTCGTAGAAGAAGAGACTGACGGGTGAAATATTATTATTGCTACGTATTCGTGCGTGTGGGTGGGGGTTTTCCAAGTGTTTTAATTCTGACGAGCGTTGGAATCCATATATAACCAGTAAATAATAATTAGGTCAGTTGCATGCAACACCTTTCATATTAAGCTCACTCTTGTAGACTCACCTTTCTAATTAAGAAATGTTATTAGGGTTAATACATGCCTTGGTCTCTCATGTAGTAGAGCATTCAATTATGTATGTCCGGGTGAGTGGCACCTTGCCCGACATGTCTAGAAATTGATACTGGTATATATCAAAAAATTATATATGTCCACCAAGGAACAACTAAATCTAATCGTTCCATCAATGTATCAAGGAACTAATGCACTCCATTTGAAACCCAGATGGGTTCGAGAGAACCGAACCAACAAAAAAAAAAACTCTAACAGTACAGTTGGATTTCTTTAAAGTTAATTCTTTTCCATTAGGAAAGAGAAGTGCCACCACATGAAGGTTATCCTTGTTGCTGAAAATTGTGGTGACACGAAGAAGGCAAATGTACAATTCTATTACTGTTTCTCTCATAAAAAAACATGTTCTTTTATGATGAGAGAGATAATTGGAAATATCAACATAATAGGGCTAATTGTAATAATTGCCTAATTGCCTCCCTCTTGAGTGACACACACACATAAGAGACTTCCCAACCGTTCCGTGTTAATTAGCCTTGTCCCATTGTGATTTAAAAACACGATAACACCCCTCGGCATTTAAACCTCAAGGAGTCAGGTCAATCCATTCTTTGACATCAAGAAGAAGTCACATAACTGTGTGCGCCCTCCTCGCCGGAAGGAGGAGAGCATGGCAGTGCAACAAGAAATAGTTAATGGTGCATGTGTTTAATGGAGATTTGACTCACTTGTGCGACGCATGGTATTATCAGGGCATCTGGTTGAAAGATGACACGAATGATCAGACCATCATGCCTGATTTCCTAGCTGGGCATTTAATATATATATATATTACCTGCGTAACACCCTACATGCAAACAAATCAGCGACCACATATGGCGGCTTTCACCCGTGATCTCAACGTACGTATGTTTTACTTCCATGTAGGATGATTGGACGGCCACTTTAAATGCTCATTTGGAAGGGATTGCGGGGTGAAATTTTTGCAAAATCCGGCCATACAGAGAGAAGAATCAACTTTTGAATAATTTTGAGAGATTTTAAAATCTCTTTTTTCTTCTTCTTCTTCTTATCTCTCTATACCCCTCAAAATCTCCCTTCTTGGAAATTTTATGAACCATGGTTACATTTGAGAGGGATTATGAGGGTCGGAGATTTCGATGATTCGAATCTCGGCCACCTCACCATATTTTCATATTCGACTTAATTTAATAGAGATGAGATCAATTTTAAACTTAAGTTAGCAGTTTAAAAGGAGTAATACATTAATTAGACAAATAAAAATTTGATATCGTACTATTTCTCACACCCATCGATCAGGGTAGTAAGTGACTGAGAAGCATCATTATGAACATATGGCGACCCGCGCCAAACTGTCCCCCGGTTCTCAGGGAAAACGCCGTGGGGAGTTTGAAACGGTCAGCATATACATGGAGTCCTAATTGAGACGTAGTCATCACACCCGCTCGGAGTCTTTCGGAGGTCTTCGGAGGTGGGACCCGTCACCAGTTGGACCCCACAATACGCCCGACTCTGTTTGACCGTCGGATAACGCATGGTCTAGTACGGGTGGGTTGACGGAGACGCGGCACCACAACAGACTTGGTATAAGTGTAATTTAGTTATTCTGAAAACGATTCAACAAAATCTCTCTTGTATTTATATTTGTACATATATAGTTTGCGTAAATTAATTATCACGTACACATTTATTGTTAATTTTATGTTTAAATATTATTTAAATCTCTTAATAAGTGACGAAGAAAATGATGAAATATTATATGGATAATTTTATGAAAGTTTACCGAAAAGATGTACCGTTAAATTCATAAGGAGAGCATTTATGTACATGCAAATGTACACTTTTAAGATTGTTATTCACCTTTTTATTTACCTTAATTCACTTTATCCATCCGTGTCCAAGTTGAAACAAACCAAGGTAAGTAAAAATTTTGTCGAATGACTTTTATTTATCTTTACTGATGACGTCCCTGTTGACGTCACCTCTACCTACCACAAAGTATTCCACGACAAGGACACTGATCATCTCGTGGAGCTTCGGGGGGGTGGGGGGGGGTATTCCGCTGAGAAAAAAAATGACATTATTTGTGCCGTCAATATTAGTTAATTTATGAATTTGTGATGTGTCCCGGTGATTCATTACCTCCCTCACAATGTGAAGTTCGTGAGTTAAATTTTAATCATCAGTATGCGGAGTACGATCACCTATTTTTAGATTATTCATAAATATTAAATTATTAATTAGCGATATCACCCGCATTTCATTTATAAAAAATTACATAGGACCAATTTCGAAACTCAATTCCCCTGATCCCCCGTATCCCTCCCCTCGTGATCCTGGACAACAAGGTCATGTAACCAAAATATATGTATATACATTAACTTGCTTATCAAATTTCAATCTCATCAAATTTCAATCTCAATGGAAATTCTTTAATAATGATAAAAAATGTTCATTCTAATCATCACATAGCCTATGAATCTTAGATCCAGTACCGCATGGAAATGCTCCATTATCAGATCAACATTCATCACTATTGATGAAGCGATCATGATTATAAAAATAAGATATGGAGGGTCGCTTTGTTAATGGGATAGGCGAAATCGGAATGACGTATTTGTTGATTGTCACTCAATTTCATCAATTTCATTGTTAATTGATTTTGACGACGTTTAAGTTAAGGAGTTAGAATAGGTAAAAAGTGACTCCAACCTAGGAGTTTCTCATTTGATCCCCCCCCCCTTGAATAAGTCACTCGAGGTCTGTTAAGATTTCTCTTGGCACGGAGTATTCGACCTAAACATATTCTAATAACAAATAGGGCCTAGCTATAAAATGAAAATTTATTCTATATATAACACTTTTGACTAAAAAATAAAATATTTTTAATATAATAATGTCTCCTTTATGATTTATTTTAAAACTTTGAGCACATTAATGATTTAATAATCTCGACAGGATATTAAAACTAATATATATGCAGCACAAATACTTGGGGTTCCCTCTGGTTCTTGGTAGAAGGAAGAAAGTCCACTTTGCAGGGATTTTAACCTCCATTCAGAAACGCATTGAGGGCTGGCAGTCTTCTATGCTTTCTCAGGGAGCCAAATTGATCCTTATTAAACATGTTCTTTCTTCTATTCCTTTTTACACTTTGGCTGCTTCAGCTCTTCATGTGGGTGTGTATAACATGATCGATAAGTCTTTTGCTACTTTCTTCTGGGGCTCCTCCAACCATGGAAGCAGGCGGCATTGGGTTTCCTGGAAATCTATTTGCAGGCCAATTGATCAGGGAGGTTTAGGTATTATGTCTCTCAGATTCATGGAACTTGCTATGCGGGTTAAGATGTTATGGAGAGCTTTACATACGGACTCCCTATGGGCTAATTTCTTCAGAGCCAAGTACATCACAGGGTGTCATCTTTCGGATGTTCAATTCAATAACATGAAAGGCTATACTAAAAGGAGCTGGATCCAAGCAAAGAATCTCATCCTGTAGCATAAAAGAGTGCTCATTGGCGATGGAAAATCCACTGATTTCTGGCATGATGTTTGGCTGGGTAACTCTAATTTGGCTTCCTATATCCCTGCTGGGCTCATTCCCAATAACAAGTTGATGGTGACAGATGGAATTATGCAGCCCTCGGATGATTTATCAACTACTCTAAACAGTTTTCTTCCCACTGATATCTCCACTGCCTTAAAGCATGTCACTTTGTCTACTCACTCCGATAAGGCTGTATGGAGCTTGTCATCCTCAGGAGACTGTTTGGTCTCCACTATCTACAAGGATTTCTGCTATCATACACATCCTACCACTAATCTGCCCTGGAGTCACCTGTGGTCAAAGTGGATTCCCAATAAAATATCTGTGCACTTGTGGAAGGTTATGAAAAACTCCATTCCTACTGATGCCAATGTGAAAGCTTTGGGAATCCCTCTTAGCTCTAAATGCACATGCTGCAAGGCCCCTAAAGAGGAAGACTTAAACCACATATTCATTTCTAGCGATAAAGCTTCCTATCTTTGGTTGTCTCTTCGCGCATCAGGTTTGCTTATCGAAGGAACCCAAACAAGGCCTTTGATTCTACACTCCCTGTCACAGATTCAAACCAAATCCCTTTATGGACTGTTCAATCTTGCTGTTATTGGGTGTGGTATGTGGGAATTATGGAATGCCAGAAATGCAGCCAAACATGATGGAAAAACTCTCTCCAGTCAGAATATTCTCCACAAAACTCTGGCTCAAGCAAAACAGATTTGCACTATGGTTGATCTGAAGGAAGGAAACCTCAACAACAGGAAACTTTTGGAGAACTTTGGGATCAAAACTGCTGGGAATAGAAGATCGCACACTGCGATTATCAAATGGATTCATCCCCCTTGGTCTTCCCTCAAACTAAATACTGATGGTGCTTGCAAGCGATCGTCCATTTCAGGTGGTGGTGGGGTCATCAAAGATTCAACTGGTATGTCATCCTTGTCTTTTCCCACTACTATGGTCAGTCCAACAGCCTAATTGCTGAAGTCAGAGCTCTACTTGATGGAATTAAATATCTCCAAACAGTCAACCGCGGACCAGCTCTCATTGAATGTGATTCAAAAATCATTGTGCAGATTTTTAACAGAGAAGTTCAATATCCTTGGGCGATCCTCACTTATATCAGAGAAATTTGGAACCTCTTCTCTCCCCAGGTGTATTCTATATCTCACATTTTCAGAGAAGCAAACTGGGTTGCCGATTCTTTAGCTTCCTTTGCTTGCCACAGCAAATGTAATTCTTTTTTCTCCCATTCTGAGTTGCTTAAGTTTACTAAGGGAGCAGCTCGCCTGGATAAGTTAGGCATGCTTAGCATCCGCTTGATGTAACTGTATTTTATTCTTCTCATTTTAATAAAATACACCTACTAGTGGTCGGGATGGTGGAGTGACTTTCTCTTTACCTCTAGTAAAGGGTGCACTCTCCTATCTCACACTAAGAAGGGAGCAGCTCGCCTGGATAAGTTAGGCATGCTTAGCATCCGCTTGATGTAACTGTATTTTATTCTTCTCATTTTAATAAAATACACCTACTAGTGGTCGGGATGGTGGAGTGACTTTCTCTTTACCTCTAGTAAAGGGTGCACTCTCCTATCTCACACTAAGAAGGGCTTTGGAAATATATATATATATATATATATATATATATATATATATATATATATATATATATATATATATATATATATATATATATATGCAATTTTAGATTGTGCAATTTTGTGTTTACAATTACACACGTAGAAAGCCGGATAAGTCAGACTTCGTGCGTGACATCAGGTAGTCTGACCCTCAACCTTATATCTTTCAGATTAATGTCCGTCTTGGAGTAATAGTTGTCGTAAACTATTTTTTTTGCTGTAATGTTTAGTCACCTTCCTTGGCCCACATATGTGTAGCAAGTTGAATAGGCAGACTAATGTGATCACTCTATAGACCCATAAGACGCCTCAAATCGGAAAAGAAATCCTATTTCTATTTTGTAGAAATAAAATGATGTACAATTTTGAAATGAGAAATATAAATATTATGAATGAAATATATTTATTTGGTATGAAAACATACTTTGAACATGAAACAAATCAACTCGAACCCGCGACATGACTGAGTGGTGCATCACTTTCCCCTCACAGCGGGGAGGTTGTGAATTTGATTCCACTCCTCGGCATTCGTAGGATCACCCACCTTTTGAATTATTAGTAAATGTTAACTTGTTAGTTAGTGAGATCACCTACCCCCGATTTATTAAAAATTATGGAGCGTCAGTTTCGAATTTTGATTTTTCCGTTCTCCTCTTCGTATCCCCTCGATCCCAGACCATGAAACAAAAAAAAAAGAAATATATCTGTGGAGATTTTAAAAGGGGGCTCATAATATCCTATATCAAAAATTATAAAAATATGTACGTGATTATAAGTAACCCAATCCTTCTCCTTTGAGTCTTTTTATCAATAAAATGGATAAAATCCTAGTTACCTTTTGATGTAGTAGAGACACTACCTCAAAGGAAACTTTGTGAGAATCCCTTACCCAATAAACACCCGCTCATTTTTACTGGGGGGATACGTCTACACAATGGCATCGTTTGTGAGAATCTATTACCCAATAAGCACGAGCCCACTTTTAATGGGGTGATAGTGTGGAGGCTTCGAACGGGAACTCACAGGATACCATATCAGAAATTATAAATATAGATGTATACTTATAAGTAACGCCCAAACGATCTTCTTTGATAGTTCTTTTACTCGTAAAAATGATAAAACTCTAGTCACTCTCGAGAGTAACGAAAATAATACTTCAAAAGAGACACCCAAATACAAACACCAAAATACCATATCTCAGAGTAGATATTTAAATGCCTATTTCAAATATATTTATTTTATTCCTAACTAGTATATTTCGGCTGTCCCGGGCAGCAGCCATGCATCTTTATCCACAAAAGTTCCCACAGAAGCACTTGGCATGTGCGGTCTTCATGGTCGGCAGCAGGGCCACACGCCCGAGAAGACTGCACGACGGCACGGCCACTGGCCACTGGCCAGGGAGGGAGAGGGGAAGGGGGGGGGGGGGGTGAAAGAGGAGAACTGTGGGCATATGATCAAACAGTCGAGCCCCCGTCCCTGTTGAAAATGAAATTACACAAGAAATTATCTTAAATTAATATTTACGTGTACAATATTCTAAATACATGTATTTAATGTCACATGCATGCATCTGCCCTTGTGGCAAGCTTCCATCAAAACATCAACAGATTATTCTATCTTAAAATTTTCACCCTCTCTGTCTAGCTCCTCAATAGATTTTAACCGCTTGCTAACAAAGAAGAGATGATAAAAGTATACTCGACATTTAATAACTCAAGAAGTGTATACATGCAAATACAAATGCAGAACATATTCTCGTGCAATTTCGTTGGTAACATGGATATATATATATATATATATATATATATATATATATAACAGTCTTTATCTTTTCCTCAATCCACGAAGTTTTAATTCAGGGTTTCTACCCAGAAGCTAGGAACCAACATGAGTAGTCTTCAAAGTTCAAAAGATAATTAAGCGACCACATGAAAACCTGTGCCATACGTACGTGCCTTTGAATTCGCTTTACAAAATTAATAACATGCTCCAGGATTCACATGGAGAGATGGGTTTATAGGTGAGATCGAATTAAGGGAGGCAGAGGCCCACATCTCAGGCCTTTATCCATATATACATTTGGGATGGCGGAGGAGAGACATGATTAATTAATTAATTAATAGTCATGCATGTATGCAAGACTGCGAATGATTTATGAAATATGTGTGCCAAATAATCAAGCTCACATGCAGTGTTAATGGGCCAAGAAATTAAGCTCAAATCGGTCGGTGTTAAGATCCAGCCCAGCACGTCTGATGTGATCACCCCCTTAATCAAAGGGATAATTGTAAAAATAACCTTATATATATATATATATAATTGTGTAAATGTTACTTCTAGTAAGTTACGTATTAGTTTAGATAATCTTATTTCATAAACAAAAACGCACAGGTATTTCTGTGATCAATTACATTGCAGGAAAAAAAAAAGGCAGACGGTGCACGGAGAGAGGGACATTAATTTTATCGTATATTTATAGAGTGGGAACGTTTTTACACTGATTAGCAGATTATTATAAGTATTTTATAACTCTAGTTGGAGTTTAAGTCAAGTTACTTGCGTTTACCGTATAGCATGTTATCAGATTTTAAATCAAGTTAACTTGCGCTTACCATGTAGCAATTTATGTCGTATAACGAGGTGGAAAACTTATTGGTGCTGATGCAGTGGGGCCATATCGATTAACACACACACACACACACACACACACACACACTATATATATATATATATATATATATATATATATATATATATATATATATATATATATATATATATATATATATATATGTGCGTTATATATATATGTAAGAATGATATAGCAATGATACATGTAATGTGGTTATTTTTGTGAATTATCTCTTAATTGAAGCAATGGTCTTTAGATAGCATTTTTAAACTGTCAACGAGCATACATATACAGATTTAAATTGCTAGCTGATAGATACAGATCGATAAGGTCATAATTTTTTATATAACATCAGCCTCTGGATTTTAATCCGATGACTAATATCAAGAAAGGCATTGGACTTGCTTTATCCTTGGTCGAATTTGTGCCAGCCCCCCAATCTCCTTTCTTCTTCGCCAGCTACCCTCCTTAATAGGTAGAAAAATTACCCGTCTAAAGCATTATCGGTCCATATTATTAGCATGTGAATCTCACTCATTAAATTCTTTAAATACTTCTTAAATATTTATATATACTTTCATCTATCTGTCACTCTTATTCACGTATTTGTCACCTTTAAATAGTTATTTGTTACCCTTGAATAATTATTTATTATCCTTAAATAGTATTGAAAGTCTCATTCGTCGTCTCAGGAATGCCCAAAAACTGACAATAGTTGGTCATTTGTCATCCGTACATATCTATTTGTCACCCTTAAATAGTTATTTGTCACTGTTAAATAATTATTGGAAGTCTCATTCGTCATCTCGAGAATGCGTAAAAATTGAGCTATTTGTGACTCTTACGTAGCTATTTGTCACCTTTATATAGTTATTTTTCACCCTTAAATAACTATGTGTCACCCTTAAATAGCTTTGAAAGTTTCATTTGTCATCTCAAGAATACACAAAAATTAACAAGAGTTGACTATTTGTCACTCTTACATAACTATTTGTCACTCTTACATAACTATTTGTCACTCTTAGATAGTTATTTGTCACCCTTAAATAGTTATTTGTCACCCTTATAATATTAAAAATTTTATTAGAAATACATGTAAAACTGACAAAAAATGATGTAGATGTGACCCAATAAGAGAGGATGGATAATAAATTTTTCCTTCTAGATAGGTAATAAGCATTTCCCTTCTTCTTCACCTCTTTCTTCTCATGTTCCTCTCTCTTAAGTCTAGATTTGACTTCAAACGAAGGAACTCATAGGTGAATTTTTACTTAAAAGTTTATGATTCGTTACTCCTCAATTTGACTGATAATTATCTAATAGCCTAATAATATCTTGTATCCAGATATTTAAAAAGGATTTCAAATATAGGATTTCCCCGGTAGCTAATAAACAGCAAATGGATAAGTATGTTACTCAGCAGACACAGTAACATCCCTTGTTTATAATTCTATGGAAAATAACTGTAAAAGCAATTATTGGTAGAGTTCAACAAAAGAACTCATGATCATGGGGTAATACTAATCCATGGCTTCCAGCAAGTATTACACTTCAACTAGTATAGTGGTCGGTTCAAATGGGCCAGGCCCAATGGGCTAACAGATCAGTCCAGCCTACTGACACTCCAATTTTTTAAAAAAGTTCTCAGAGATCCATATAAATCCAGCTGCATTCCGAGACCAAGGTGCTTCTTGGTTCTTGCATGCACACACCTCTTTCCCAAAACGTGTCTGTTAATTGTCAGGATATGTCGACAATATTCTTCTTATAACATGAGAGCCAATGTCTTTTTAATCATAATACATATAAGAAGGTCAAAAGAGTCATTCTTCTCTAGCAATCAATTTAGGATGTCATTTGATTGGTAATTAAACATTTGTCGATCGCCTGCGTAGGATGCAGTGCAAGGATAAGTTTATCATAAACTTGTTTTCCTTATCATCACTGTAGTTAGCATGGCCGAAAATGGATTTACTATGGACCCATTTGAGTTTATAAAATCAGCATCTCCCCATGAATAAAGTTTTCGTAAACCTACACTAAGTTGTTTTTTATTGGAGACTCTTCATAATCATCATCATCATCATCATCATCAGAGCCTTATCCCAATTAATTGAGGTCGGCTACATGAATCATGTTCCGCCAAAGATTTCTATCAAGTGCAATATTCATATTTAAACTCAAGGAACTAATGTCCTTCCTAATAACATCGTACCATCTCATTTTAGGCCTTCCTCGAGCTCTTTTGCTAGCATCCACTAAGATTTGATCACATCTTTTAACCGGCGCTGAGTTAGGGCGACGAAACACATGTCCAAACCACCTGAGTCTATTTTCTCTCATTTTACTATCAATTGGAGCTATCCTTAAGTCCTTACGGATGCGCTCATTCCTAATCTTGTCTTTCTTAGTCTTGCCACACATCCATCTCAACATCCTCATCTCTGCTACACACATTTTGTGGATGTGTTCCTTTCGTACTGCCCAACACTCGGTACCATATAACAGAGCGGGTCTCACAGCCGTTCTATAAAACCTCCCTTTGAGTTTCACAGGCATACGACGATCACAAAGGACACCTGATGCACTTCTCCATCTTAACCAGCCTGCCTTAATCCTATGTGTAACATCATCATAAATCTCCCCATTCTCTTGTATGATAGACCCTAAGTATCGAAAGCTACTACTCTTCGGAATGTTATGTCCATCAATTAGAACCATGTCTTCCTGAACCACTCTCCCATTACTAAAATTACAGTGCATAAATTTTGACTTGCTCCTACTAATTTTAAAACCTTTAGACTCCAGGGCAAGTCTCCAACGCTCTAGCTTAGCATTTAGAGCATCAATACTCTCATCAATTAAAACAATATCGTCTGCAAATAGCATACACCAAGGGATATCCTCATGCAATTGTTTAGTTACTTCATCCATAACTAAGACAAAGAGATACGGACTTAGTGTAGAACCTTGATGCAAACCTATAGAAACGGAAAATTCACCAGTCTCCCCAGCAATAGTTCGAACACTAGTAATAGCACCGTCGTATATATCCTTAATCAAATCAACATATCCTTGAGAGATTCCTTTCTTTCTTAATGTCCACCAAATCAATTCTCTCGGTACTCGATCGTACGCCTTCTCTAAATCAAGAAAAAATATATACAAATCTTTTCTCATCTCTCTATACTTCTCCATTAGCTGCCGTAGCAAGAAAATAGCTTCTGTAGTAGATCTATTTGGTATAAAACCAAACTGATTTTCTGACACAGTAGTCATACCACGGAGGCGTTTATCAATTACTCTTTCCCAAAGTTTCATAGTATGACTCATAAGCTTAATTCCACGATAATTATTACAACTTTGAATATCTCCTTTATTTTTATAGAAAGGAACTACGACACTTTTTCTCCAAACTTCTGGCATTCTCCGTTCCTTTAAAATTTTCCTCCAGACTCTTCATAAATACAGTTCATTAATTGTATTTATATAAAATAATCAAATATGAGTTGATCATATGTTCATGATCGATAAATACATTTGTGATTAATCCATTCATGTTTGCAGAAGTTGTATCTAAACGGGGCCTTTAAACATATATCCATTTATGATTTATCCATCACTTAATTGGATAAACCTACATTAAGGTTTATTTAGCTCGAAACAAAGTTAGATTTTTGGCTGGACGAGCTACCAATGGTTTTGTATCGAGATAAGTGGCACTACAACAAAAAATATTATTCGCGACGGATTAGCAGCGAAATATATATTCGTCATAATATTTAAATTTGCATATGATTTGAGACGGATTAATGATAAACAAATTTATTACATAAAAAGTCTAATTTTACGATGGGTTTGTGACAGAAATTATCCGTCACAAATTTTGCATCGGAATAGCGACCGATAATTTTCGTACAATTTTGAGATGGATTAGTGAGGAAATATGTCCATCGCAAAAATAGGGACGGATGAGCGACAAAAAATGATCTATCACAACGATTCTTAAAATTTATAGACTGATAAGCGACGAAAAATTATCTATCATTAAAGTTTAGAGACAGATTAGCAACGGAAACTGATCCGTCACAAATTATATCAAACCCACCATCCAGATTTTAATCAGATTTAGATTGGAATAAAATTCAACGGTGGGATGAGATCTTGATCAGATTTATATCATAAGTAAATCCAAACATTCGAATCTTGATTAAATTTAAATCCAAATGTCAAATTTAGATCGAGAGTAAATTTGATGATCAAATCTTGATCAACTTTAAATCGGAAGTAAATCTAACGCTCAAAATTTGTTCAAACTTAAATCTAACGTTTAAATTTTGATTTAGAATAAATTCAACGATCGAATTTGTTGTAGATCGGGAGTAAATCCAGCGGTAGGATCTTGATCAGCTTTAGATCATGAGCAAATCCAACGATTGAACCTATCAAAAAAATCCAACAATCAAATCATGATTAGTTTTAGAGTGGGAGCAAATCCAACAGTCGAATCTTGATCAAACTTAAATTCAACAGTCAAATTTTGATCGAGAGTAAATCTAATGATAGAATCTTGATCAAATTGAAATCTAACGGTCGAATCTTGATCAAACTTACATCCAGTGGTCAGATCGATCAAACTTAAATCTAAGAGTCAAATTTTGACCGGGAGCAAAATCTAATGATCGGATCTTGATACAACTTAAATCATCCAAAAGTCGGATCTTAATCGAGAGCAAACCCAACGATCGGATCCTAATCGAGAGTAAATCCAATAGTCGGATCTCGATCAAATTTAAATCCAACGATCGAATCTTGATCGGAAATAAATCTAACGGTCGGATCTTGATCAAACTTAAATCTTAAGATTTCATTCAAACTTAAATCTAACGATTAGATTTTGATCGGGAGCAAATCTAATGGTCGAATCTCAATCAAACTTAAATCCAACGGTCGAATCTTGAGCAAACTTAAATAGAACGGTAATATTTCGATCCGGAGTAAGATCAAATGGTCGGATCTTGATCTAAGTTAAATTCAATAGTCGGATCTTCATAATGTTGAGTTGGGTATCGTTTGCAATATCGTCAACTAAGAAATATAATGAAATATAATATAATCAGTATTTAGAAAATATTTTCTTGAAGATCAGCGTAAAGGTATCATTTGCAAGATTGCCATTTTTGTTTATTCTGTTATTTTTAATACATATTTATTTCTATAACAATTGTCATTATAATTGAGGAGGGGGGAACTCACCAGGGCCCTATAAGGAACAACCCACAATCCAGGATGCCATCGGCCAAGACTCGGTAAGGACTGGTTCAATTGTGCTATCCTAAAGGGTTGACATATGCTCATACAATCTCATCTAATCAATAATAATAAGATAATTTTATTCACACATAAATATAATTTTGAATAGCTAAATATTTTTGTATTTATTTTTTTTGTTTTAAAGTGTGAATCGGGTCGGACCGGTTCAGATCGGTTCACCGGTCGGACCGCGGTTCGTCCGGTTCACCCGGTTCTTTAATATTAGACCGGACCGGCCTTAATCAGACCGATTCTTTGATCGGTTCATGGTCGAACCGGTCCGACCGGCCGATCTGATCCGGTTCTGATAACACTGCTTTTCATATAAATTATGTAATAAATATCAAACTTTTAATTAATGTAGTAATATTATAAATTTTATATTATGAAATATATTATTATTATTTTATTTATGTTATCGGATCGGGCCGGGCCGGGCCTTAGTCAGACTTTGTATTTTTTAAATAGTGTCGTGCCCGGGCCGGGCTCGGACTTTAATATTGACAAGCCGGGCCCGGGCCGGACCGACCTAAGCCTGGCCCGGTTTCGACCCATTGACAGCCCTACCTCTCAATAGACCTAACAATTATCCGTTTAAAATTCGAACCGAATTCGTATTAATCCAATAATTATCTGAATAAAGTACTCGATAGATAATTCGATTATTAATCGGATACGAATTCGGATATCACACTATCCGATCCATTTACAGACCTACCCTCGATAGTAATCACCAGAAGTGCAGTCGTAACAGCGTCTTAGGCGCAGTCTTTGCACCATCAATAAGCACGGGACATGACCGTTAAACAACACCCGGGCGGCGGACCCTGCAGCTTAGCAATCTCCACAGTTCCTCGATTGGTCCGCAAAGAAGGGCAATATATACTAAGCAAGCTAATTAGGACCTTCAAAATCCCAACGTGGGCCAAGAACCTCCAAACAGTACCAGCTTATCACATTGCAAAATGGGCAACGCCGGAGCCCTACCGGCCGGCCGGTCCTCCCATTAGAAGCAGACCGGCGGTGATCAGGTAAGTCATGTCCAGTGACTCCTGTCTGCCAATGTATGTATTGGCACCACCAGGTGCATCTCCTTGCTTGCTCCCAACGGCAGTCACACCGATGCGGACCAGGTGGGGGAGGGGGAGACAGCGGTGTATGGAAGGCAGATAGTTCAGGGTAACCTATCAAGGCCTCAGCGTGTGTTATGTAACTTGGCCTTCTTCCTGTCTGCATGCCTGACAGTGCTCTTTTTAAGTTTGGTGAAACACTTTGGGCCATCGATGCAGACAACTTGTCCAGGACAAGGCTGCGTGATTGGTTTTGTTTGTCTACGGGTCTTCACGTGGATCCGCCGCCCCCGGCTGCCCCCATCACGCTGAGGAAACATATGTAAACAGTGCCACACGCCCATGCAGCAGGCCACCTTACGTGGGGGCAGCCGTCAAGATTATTACAAGGAGCTAGCTGTGCGAACTGGTCACTCGATCAGGGGTTGCAGCTCTACTGCTTGGAATGCAATTAATTTTTAAACAGTAGTTGATGATCATTTGACTAACATCGACCTTACTGTGTCTTATATATATATATTAATCCAAACAAAAGAGATCCCAAGGTATGAATGTTTTGCATTAATAATCCATATGAAAAATTAAGATCCCCAAGCTAGATTTCAATGTTTAATTCCAACAATCCATCCATATGATCAAATACTCTTTAATTAGGTGAAGAGGATTGGTTCTTCCAAGCAAGCTACTGTCCGAATCATCAATTAATTATTACCACAACACCTGCCTACCTCCTTATCCGATCGAGTAGATGAGGGAAACAGATCTTAGCAGATTAGGAGAGATGACAAAGAGAAAGGGCTCTAGCTAGAAACGCACACAAGCGAGTGGTGCCCCCCCCTCCCCTCCCTTCACGGGGCACAAGGGAGGCCCCCGGCAGGCCCTCAGCCACGTTCTCTTCCATGACCTCAATTATTGTGAACCATCGCCCCCCGGCCCTTCCCTATGAGAGCTTCGTACGTACCTCCTATCTGATCTCTGCTATATTTATGGCACCCTACCCCATGGGTTTCTTCTCAATTAAGTGAGGCCTCTAGCTCTTATTCCTATCATCATCACCATGAGAGCTCTCTGTGTGTTTCTCTGCCTCCTCACGATCGCCTTCTATCTTTCACTGTCTCATCCCTTCAGGCCTCTCTCGTTTGTGCCAGCCAACGTAAGTACACCTCGGCAATCCTTGGGGCGAAAGCTCATGAATGAACGTATCCTGTCATCGGAATTGGACGCTGCGCTCGCGAAGCTGAAGAAAGAGGTGGGTTTTCATTCATGTATGTATATATCTTGTCATTTAGATTTGGGTACATTTTGGGATTCAGAAAGCTGACACCACAGGAACTTGTGATGTTAATTAATGTAGGGTGACGGCAGGATGGGAAGAGCTGGAGAAATGGGTGGTCCAGCAGGTGATCAAGTAGTTGGAAACAGTGGTGCTTTCTACGACGTAGATTATCATGGTGTGATGACCCATCCTTCTCCCCGTCCCAGGCATCCCCAACCGTAGCATGCATGCATGCACTTAATTGGCTAGTTCCAAGTTGCTGCTCCATGTACTCTATATATTTCATGGTGTTCTAAAATCAGGAAGTAGCATGGATGCACCAAGATATACATAAATAAATAAATAAATAAATAAATATATATATATATATATATATATATATATATATATTTTACATGCAGAGCTGATCATTACCCGGCCCTCGTATATGTTTAGACTTAAACCATATGTGGATTTTGGTGTGTCTTAATTTACAGGCTAGCTCATAGCATACCTGATGTTTGTCTGCCTTGGGACATTAATTAATGTCACGCGCTCCCTTTGAGCAGCTTCAAATCTTCTTGCTCGATCCCTCTTCTGCATGCGGCTTCTGCCCTAGCTAGGAGACTTGGAACTCCTCAGAGGATCATTCTTCCATGTTAGATTAGATAATTTGCTTGGGCCAAGAATGAGGCACTCCTTCCATTTATTTCATTCCCCCAATACTAGTGAAACGATCAGTACTACAAAGCCTGGTAAACCATTTGAGATTTCACTCCACAGGGATTATTGTTAATTGGAATATAAAAAATAAATAAGGGCAGATTTGATAACTGAGCAGGATTAGGGTCGGCTGGGCCATCCCTCGGTTGGCTTAACCAAGCTCGTGAGGTCGAGTGAGATATCCCGGTTTTCTCTGTTAACCCGCGGTTAGGGTGAGTTGCTCCGCCGTTTATCAAACTGAGAATCCATGAAAACAGGTAAAACTGGCAGTGAAATCGGCGGATGCGCCACCCCTCGTCAGGCTGCTCGGTTATCAAACCGGGCCTAAGGGTTTTGGCACGCATTCATGCTGCTCTAATCTAATTACGAAAATAAGTATATATGTTACAAATATAATAATACCTTCTTAATTACGTACACATCAGTATTCCACCTGGTTTTAACGACAAATTAATTAATACTATCCAATTAATAGGTAACCCTTCAGTACTGGAGGTGACCAACACCAAGCTAGCCTCAATCAGTGAACCCCACATGTATATTTCAAGAACATGAGATAAGGTGGGTTTTTGGATATCCTCGTTAGTTTTCTTTTCCTTGCTTAATTTGAATACAACTGCATGTGAGCAGTTTTCCGGTAGATGTTGTTCTATGGATCATCCTGTTTGAGGCAAAATATCGTAAAACCCATTTTACCGTGTGTTATATATATATATATATATATAGTGTTGGGTAATATTTTACGTTAGATTACATAATAATAATCTAAAGGTCATTGGAAATGATGACGTCAGCAATACTGTTAATTAAGGCTCTACAGCCCCCGCGTTAATTAGTACTTGGAGGCTTGATATCTTAATTTGGTAGTAACCAGTGCACCCATGCACCAAGAGGGGTATCAAAACAGGTCCGGATGTCCATCAGTAGACCCGTTAAGATTCGATAACTACTGATCTGGATATATTCGTTTACTCGATAACAGCGTCATTATCATATGTTGTACAAACTTGTAAACAAATTTATGTAAATCTTGACTTGAAATCAAAGCCTATTTGGCCTCTACAATATTAGATCTTAAGATAAATATTTATTTCCATATCCACTAGTCACTTATATATACCCAAATGAATTTATAATTAATAGACCCAATTAAAAGTGGGCCTGTTCACCAGTATACCCAACCCGTTTGACAAGTAAAGTTCACCGACCCATTTATCAGTATACCCATGTTGGGTCGGCTGTTAGACGATCCCCGTCCAAGAAGCAATTGGTCATAGGTTCAATTCACCTCAGGGAAGGGGGGGTTTAGCTGGTCACGTGTTTAATCCTGGAGAGATGCATAACCCTAGATTTATTACTCGTTACCAAAAAAAAAAAGCAAATTTCACAGCCCTAATCCACCCGATCGATGGGCGTCGATGCATCAGGTCCTTGCGGGGTCCATCAATCAAATGGCCCCAACGTCGTATACCTATTTCCTTGAGGCTTTTGCATACAAATTATTATTAAAATAAAAATTATTATTTTTATATTTATATTTATACACATATCATTAAAAATATTAATATTATACAAATGCAAAAATGATACATGCATAATTTTCCTCAACCGGGAAGGTGGTAAATTGGTAATATACTGTATTATCCAGGGTAGTTTCATGGCTCTACATCTCTATATAATCCTCCTAGGGTTCTTTTGGGTGGTGGATTGCAGCACGTCTTGGCCGCCGACACCGACTTCTATCTACTCTGTGCTTTTCTCGGTCGGTTTCTTCTTGCGATGTTGGTTTCGATCGGGGTCGGAGGCGGTGACGAAGATTGCCACAAGGTTCGCTCGTCCTAATGGCGCAGAGCAGCGCCTTGCCGAGTTATCTACGCACTTCCGGGCACCCTCCCGCCCCACCCAAACCTTCTCTGCTCTTCTATTTCTCTGCAAAATTCGCGCACGTTTTGCGAAGAGTTTTCGACTTTCTATTTGTTATAAGATGTTTTGTATGGGATTCCTTCTTTGATTCGGAGGTTTCCGGTTTTGTTTCGGTCCGCCATCTTCTTTTCTCCAACGGAGGACGCTTGGCGATGATGTTGTTGCGATGATGAAAGCATAGGAAATCTCTTTCGAGGGCGTTTGCCCATCGTTTGTTGGGGGATGTTCGATGTGATGCAAATTCCTGAGCGGTTACCTGAGCAACGCCATCCCGCAAGCCCAGATCTTTGTTATGTGTTGGTGCCTCTGTCATCCGGATCGCGTTCTTCTTAACGCTCTTTTCCGACTTGGATCTCCAGTTAGAGTTAGGAACCCCTCCGTGTTGGGGGAGATACCATTTTTCTTTGTTCTCTCAAGTTCAGATTTTTCGATTGCGAGGCCATTGCCTTTTTACCTCTGGATTTTCTTCTCCATTGGTGAGGCAGTCTTGCATTACGTGACGCAGCTGATTAAACGAGTACAGAGCCGCCTCCTCGCACGATCCTTGGAAGAAGAAATTATTGGTTATGGATGGCGGTCACCGATGAGAATTGTGATGTTTTTTGGGTGGACATGACACAGAAATGGTAGTAATGAAGAGATCCTCAAGACATTAGCCAAGTCCCGAAGAAAGTCTAATCCTCAGTTAAGGATAGTCATTCAACGTGGATAAGGAATCGAGAACGTGTAGTCTGATAGATACAGCTTAAAACATAAAAGTCAAAGTACTCTCTCACGTATTATCGTAGGGTTATTCAAGAGTTCCTATATTTCATGTGGTTTTTGTCACCTTATCTTTTATCTTTTCTGAGACAAGTGTTTAATTGTTCAAGAATGTACAACTCTTTTTCAATGTGGAGAGTTTAAATTGATGCACTCCTAATGTTCTCTCTTAAATAGGATTTTTTTCCCATTTTGTAGAGTTTAGATCATTCTATCTATTCTTTTGTCTAGGGAATGAGACTCGGGGATGGGAGAAGGGAGATGAAGAGCCTACCAACGAGGGGACGCCCAAATAACCGCCCAACGTCTGTGGGAGATGTAAACTCTCACCGATAAAGAGGGGGCACACCCCCAAAGAAAAATCCCTCACCGATAAATCACTCACCTCTTTTCTAGAGCTAGTGATGAAACCTTTGCCCAGAGGTATCACCACACGGTATGATATTCTACTGGCTATTCTGAGTTATTAGAGAAATATATCTCTCTCCGTGAACGCCACCACCTGTGAGAAATATTCTGGTATAAAACCAGATGAGTCCATGGCCTAACTCTCTTTTACCACACAACCATGGGACTTGAAACCGACTCAACCTCTTCGTAGGAGGGAAATCCAGTGCAAGTGAAATACCCTTTCACCATTCTCCAATCAATGGACATCATAATTAGTTGCATGACGGTTGGAATACCTTTCTATCCGAACATGCAAGGCTTTTTGAAAGATTTATTTGCACTCAAAAGTCTTTTTCTTATATCATTATTCTACAGTATGCCTATGTTCAATGACGTGGCAACCTTTTTAAAAATCCACTATTGTTATTGCTACGACATTTCTATATCCCACAAATTCTGGACAGCTTTGCGCCCATCATGCTTACGATGGTAACTGCTCGAATCTCTCTTTCCGTCGTTTCATTTTGTTTCTCACGGGCTTAAGAAACTCCAAGTTCTCATTCCTTAGCATAATTTCATCCACTTACCTAAAAGTGGTTGAAGTGCCGAAGTACTTGGTGGATAAGGTTATTGCATGCTGTTCTACAAGGGGAATGCCGGTCTCTCTTCCCATGTGGTAACAAAAGCTTTGTTTGGGACAACTGAACTAAGGACTGGCGAAAGGATGAGGTTTGACAAAAACCCAGTTCTTACACCTTCAACATTCACTGCAGGGATCACGAAATACTGCCCATCGAGCATGATATCATCCTTCGTCCTGTAACCAAGTCATGCACCCATCTGCCAAAAACAACGAGACCCTATTTATTTTGCAGTTAGGATAGGGGGCCGATAATAGAGAACGGTGTGAATCCCACCGCTCTCCTCACACACAAACATGTTAATCGAGATAAGTTAGCGCGACCTCCTGGGGTCACTTGCGCTAATCGCACCCGGTAAACAAACATGGCCTAAAAAATTGCGTCTAATTTTTGACCAAGGGACAAGCCATGAGTACCTCACCACAATGCAAGGTGACAATCTTCTGCCACTGAATATCCTCTACGTTTACTTTCAAAGTAATGACCAAGGGCAGAAGAATTACATTGACACAATTTGATACATCGAATCAATTTTTGCATTAGTTTTACAAACACATTCAGATCACGTAGGTTAGTCTTCAGAGAAACTGATCGCTCCCAAATGAGCAGAGTTAACACCAATGATATCAATGCGCATTGCTACGGCAACGAGAGCTCTGTTTTTCATGCTTGGGGATGGATTCCTGGATGATCTCTACAGACCCAGATTTGGTGGGGTGGGGATGATAAGGAAGACACAGGCATCTCTCACCTACACGAGCAGATGATGCTTCACTAGTTACTGAGAAGTGCTGCCACACCCAGCTAAGAAGCGAACAACAACACAGGTAATGTTGTCTGTACTTCCTCTTTTATATGCCTCCTGCGCCAGTCCCATTGCTGCGGCCTCTGGATCTTCTATAGGTTTGACCATCTCAACAGCCTCCTGAAGTTTAGCAGCAATGAAACACGCCGGAATGTGAACATCTAAACTATACGTAAACATTCTAAGAGATGCAGACATGAGCCACCACCAGTCGAGTAAAGCTATAGATTTGAACCTCATTTGAGACGACATCCCATAGCCCATCACTCGCGAGAATAAGGAACTCGAGAGAGCTGTCAACCACTTCCTCCTGCATTTGCAAAGGATCATCGGTTACTCAGAATGAGTAGAAACATATTTCAAAGCAAACTCACGAGGAAAATTTATGCCAATAAAACGGCCATGTCCAGGAATTCAAACCTGAATCTCTGGATCGGCAACAACATATTGCTTCAAGAGTCTATCACCAAATGCACGGGAAACAGAAAGAACACCGCCAACTCGCCAAGTTCCTGCAAGAACATGTTCTTTGGTAAGTCCTAACCAACCAATCTGAAGTTAAAATGTTGCAAGTGGACTAGGACACAAGGGCAATACCAGCCCATATCACAAAACCTCCAGCATCCTCAATCCTTTGTCTCTCATCAGTTTGGTCAGGCTTGTGGTCCCGTGAGACAGCTATAGCTGCAAGGCTCCTTAATGTTAATCAAACTAAATGATATGAACCACACAAATGAGAGGAATTAAAACAGAAATTGTCCCCAACAAATAACTAGAGGAACACACGACTGAGCTTACAGGTGGTCTCCTTCAGCAAGGAACAGCAAACAATCATATAATCATGGCAAAATGATGCAAACAATGTTGAGGATAACTCATGTATAAGAAGTCCCATCAGAAACCTAGAAGCAATCAAGCAACATTTTAAATTGTAACTTTAGATTTTACATGACACCCTCTCTCAAAGACTATCTATCAATGAACAGCTACGTGTTGTCTGCTAAGGTGGAGTCCTGTCGACAGGACAGCGTAATGGGAATATGATCCGATAGTGTTTACTTAGATAAACAGATCCTCTTCCCACCAGGACACAAAGTCATTAAGTTTCAGTATGTGCATACAATATAGTTATTTGCAATCTCTTTCTCCATAAACCTTTTCTTTTCAAGAATTAATTGTGGATTACACTACCAATTTTGAAGAGACAGTACAGCCAGGTGGGGGAGAAGAGATTTTCCTCTCCCACTCAAACTCCAACCCTTAGAATCATCTGGAAAAAGACCAAAACATTGAAAGGGATGCCAGTTACAGATTCTCAAATACTTTTTGCCACCTATAGGCAGGGATTCTTTCATTCCAAGTAATATCAACTCCCAAACATAAACAGAAGATGATGCTCTTGCACAAATATTGCCAATATAGATTCTACCTCCTGAAAGTTGTCATTGTGTCTCTCTTCATAGGTCAGATTGGGTAGAGGTATCAATATGCAGATTTTGCTACTAATTAAGTTTGATGTTTGCTATTTCTTGCATGCAGTTTTTTTTTTTGAAATATGGATGGTTCCACAACTATATTAATAAAAGAGAGGGATGTACATGTATGAACTGCCATCGCTCACAACCCCTTTACAAAAAGTCACCACACCTAGACAGTGTGCCCAATTAACTCCTCAATAACAAAAAGAGTGACTTATGATTCTCCACTTTACAAAAGTGTTTAGCCCAAAAAGGCATTATCTCACAAACAAAAGCAAAAACCCTCTCTTCCAGCCTCGCTTCTCTTTTGAAGATTCTATTGTTTCTTTCACTCAAGGTCCAGAGAGTGGCATGAAGGATAAGCCACCAAGTGATCTTGTTGCCCTTGAGCGTCCACCTCCTATGCCACTCAGTGAAGAGCTACCGCACCGCATCAAAATGTCCAAGGGGTTGTTGGAATCTCTGTCCAATCCTCGTCCAAATGCCCTTCGCGAAAGAGCATCTTGTGAGTAAATGGTTCAAGTCGTCCTCGTAATCCCCACACATGCATCATATGGTAGAAATATACTAGAGAAAAAGTGCCACCCTATCACATGTCGGGAGCCGGCCATGGGAAATCTTCCAAACTAAAACCTTCACCTTGAGTGGGCTCTTGGGAGCCCAGATCTGTGATGCCAACGAGTGGTGCAGCACCCCATAAGAAAGGAGAAAATAGGCAAAGCGAACTGAGAACTGGCCCCCCTTCTCCCATCTCTAAAGCCATGAGTTTGCTCTACTGACATCTGGTCTAAAGTCCAGGAGGAAAGTCGAGACGTTCCAACTGGTCCATCCCTTCAAGGGTGAGATTCCTCCTAAACATGGGGGCCCAAATACCCCCGATCAACTGTACATCGAAGGACGGAGCCATGGAAGCCCCGAGAAACCCCGCTATGGCGTACAATGATGGAAAGGCCTCTGCCACATTGAGATCACCACACCATCTATCCTGCCAGAACAAGCATCTCCCTCCGTCACCCAGGCCAACCCTAACACTAACTTTGATGAAGTCTACACATTGTAGGATGCCTCTCCAAATCGAGGAGACATTATACGTATGGGGTGAGAGTAAGTCTCACACTCTAGACAAGGGGTAATATCTCTGTGTGATCAGATGAGCCCCTAGCTCACCATCCTCTGCCCCCAGCCTCCACAACCAGTTACACAATAAAGTCAAATTGAAGTCACTGATATTCTTGATAACCATGCCCCCTACTTCCTTACTCTAACATACTTTGCGCCAAGATATATCATGCCATCCTCTATCTCTGCTCCCACTGCCATGCCAAAAGAATCTAATCTGAATAGACTCCAACTTCTTTGCCACCATCTTCTGAACTCTAAACATTGAGAGAAAATAGATCGACAAGTTGTCCAACACAAATCTGCATAGAACCAGGCGTCCTCCATAAGATAAAAGTCTAGCCTTCCATCCTACAAGTCTGCATTCATATCTTTGCACCACCCCACCGAACCTTGTAGTGAAGAGGCCCAAGAGACAAAGGGAGGCCCAGATAAGAGAAGGGGAATTCCCCAATCTGGCACCAAAAAATGAGAGTTGCCCTCCTGATAGCTGACTCCTACATGTTAATCCCCACCAAGTGGCTTTCGCTGTAATTCACCTTCAGCCCACTGATATCCTACACTATCTCTAGCATCAATTTGACATCAACCAATTGCTGCTCCTCCTCGACAAAGAATAGGATAGTGTCATCGGCATTCTGCAAATGGGAGATACTACTACTGAATTGACCTACCTAGAAGTCTCTAATAACCCCCGTCGTCTCAGCTCTCATCCACAGTCTACTCAAGATTTGAGCCATCAGAACCAACAAGACCAAGAGGGTTTTGTTGATACCGCTCAAATGAGCTCTGCCGCTAGAATTCTATGATAACACCAATGGGGTCCTCCTTGATGATGTCCCAACAATGCTGAAAAAAGACCATGGGAAAGCTATCTAGTCCGGGAACATTGCCACTAGCTAGAGAGAAAACCACCTGTTTAATCTCCTCCTGAAAGGGACTCGCAAGAGACACTCTCTCTGCCGAGGATAGGTGGGGAAGCAAGTCATCCGCAAAGTCTGATCTGCTCATCTACTCCTCAGTGTAAAGCCTAGCATAAAACTCCTTGGCATGTCTTCTAATGTCTTCCTCCCTATGTACCATCTGATCATCTATCTCAATGGAAGTAATATGATTCAACCTTCTCCAACCCGAGGCCACCCTATGGAAGTAAGTTGTGTTTCTGTCCCCTTCCTTCAACCACTTCTCCCTAGATCTTTGCTTCCAGTAAATTTCTTCACTGGTGAGGATTTCATCATACTCTGCTCGAAGAGAATCTCTGCTCAACCTATCAGCATCATCCAACGAGCCTGCCTCCTCCAGAATATCTAAAGTCTCTAACTGATGAACAATCCTCTCTTTTGCCTAGCTGCCTGGTAGACGCCTTCTTGCACCCCATCCTCTAAGAACATGAGCCAAACACTTCAATTTCACATCAAAACAACCATGCAAGACCCCTGTGGCATTTGACAGGACCACGCCATTTGGACTTTGTCTAAGAAGCCTACCTCTCTGAACCAGTATCTCTCAAATCTGAAAGTTTGTCTGCTCTCATGGCCATGGTTGGTCCTCAAGAGAATAGGCTTGCGATCAGAGGTCGATCGAGCCAAACATGAAGACTGCACATGAGGAAAGTGGTCCTCCCAGTCCACGGACACCAAAAATCTATCGCGCCGGTAGCATGATGGAGTCTCCCTCAAATTGGACCAGGTGAATTGAGCGTTCACCAATCCATTATTAATAAAAACAACATGCTGGATGAAGTCACAAAAGTCCTTTGTCTCCCCCGAGAGAGGATAAGTTCCCGTCCTCTCTGAAGTCACAGTCACCGCATTAAAATCTCCAACTACACACCAGGGCCGGCCCGAAGCAAGATGAAAACCAAGCAATTCTTGCCACAAAGCTCTCTTACCTTCCCTGAATTGAGGGCCATAAACAACGGAGAAGTCCCAAGAGAAATCATCCCTGAAGCACTAGAAGTGAAAAGAAATAACCCATCGACCAACTAGCCTCTCCTCCGCCTCCACCTCAAATGGGCTCCACAACACCATGATCCCTGCTGTCTTTCCCACTATCGGGGAGGCCACCCCCTTCACCAGTCTACCACCCCCGTCCCTCATCAACCCCTCTCCATCCCCATCACACTTGGTCTCATATAGACATATGATATCAACCCTACATCTTCTTACCAGTTCCCTCACCATCGCGTCCCCCTCCCCTCCCTTGATGTGAAATGGAGGGCGGGGGTCTTCAATTCTTCAGCCTAGGGTGCGACAGCAGATGTCTGGTAGGGCTCCTCTTGAACGCGGTCTCCTCAAAGACCACGTTCAGAATGTGATCTCTGGGTAGACCGTGTTCTGAACAGGAGGCGGCTTGTCGTGCGACCGCAATCTGGATGCGTAAGCTGTTGGCGTTTGGCTTTCCAGAACGGTGCTCGGTCCATCCTCCCATGTCGACGGCATCCAAGGGCGGCGTTTTAAGGCAGCAACTGCTATTATAAGGGGGAAGAAGGCAAGAGAAGGGGGAGAAGGATTATAAACTAGTTTATATAGCTAATTGGGCCTGGGGGGGGGGGGGAGAATGTGGAGATTGGAGGAAGAGGATAGTGGCAGCGATGGTGGTGGACGGAAAGGGGGCTTGAGTCGCAAAGACATTCTACCCAAGGACTGACGGAGATTAGGGTTTGGCGATAGCGAGCCGGTGGCGGTGACAGCGGTGGACGGCGATGGAAGATAAGTAGAGGAGGATCGAGGAGACCGGCTGGGGCTTCACACCCGTCCCCATCGTAGGGACGACACAACCACGGCTTCTCACTCCACCTCCGTGGAGGGATCGAGCTCTCAGATGGGGGCTTCACACCCAGATTCCAAAAATACCACAAGAACATAGCCATGGCTAGAAATTCAAATTTCTCATTCTATTTTCATTGTTCTCAGCAAGGGATACATTTACAGGAGGATGAGGGAAGGGGAAACGATGGGATTACAGTGATTACACATGGGAAAACGGCGAACACATTGAAGATCTTGAGCTTCTAAACGTCGGGGTGGTTGGCAGCTGAAGGTTCAGTGCAAAAACTAGATCGCTGCCTCCTCAAAGGCCACATTCAGGTCGTGGCCTCTGAGGAGGCCGCGCTCATCCTCTGAACGCCAATTTGCTCCCACTGTCAATCCCATCAAACTCCCCCATATGGAGGAGATTCGACCTCGAATCTCCAATCCTAGGACCCCGATTTGATGGGACAAACCGGTTCCCTGGACTCTGATACCATTTTGATGTGAAACGGAGGATGGGGGTCTTCAATTCTTCGGCCTGGGGTGCGACGGCGGACGTCTGGTAGGGCTCCTCTTGACGCGGTCTCTTCCGAGACCATGTTCAGAATGTGGTCTCTAGGTAGACCACGTTCTAAACTGGAGGCGGCTTGTCGCGCGACCGCGATCTGGACACGTGTTCTGTTGGCGTTTGGCTTTCCAAAATGGTGCTCTATCCATCCTCCCATGTCGGCGGCGTGCGAGGGCGGCGTTTTAAGGCAGCGGCTGTTATTATGAGGGGGAAGAAGGAAGGAGAAGGGGGAGAAGAATTATAAAGTAGTTTATATAACTAATTAGGTTGTGGAGAGGGGAGAACGTGGAGATTGGAGGAAGAAGATAGCGGCGGCGATGGTCGTGAATGGAAAGGGGGTTAGGTTGGGCTATTTTGCCCGTCTCCTTCGCAAAGACATTCTACCCAAGGGGTGACGAAGATTGAGGGTTGGCGATGGCAAGTTGGTGGCGTGTGAGCGGTGGCGGTGACGGTGACGATGGTAGACGGCGGTGGAAGATAAGTGGAGGAGGATCGAGGAGACTGGCTGGGGCTTCACATCCGTTCACATCGCAAAGACGACACAACTAGGGCTTCTCGCTCCACCTCCGTGGAGGGATCGAGCTTTCACAGCTCAGATGGGGGCTTCATACTCGGATTCCAAAAATACCACAAGAACATAGTCATGGCTAGAAATTCAAATTTCTCATTCTATTTTCATTGTTCTCATTAGGGGATACATCTATAGGAGGATGGGGGAAGGGAAAACGACGGGATTACAGTGGTTACACATGGGAAAATGGCGAACACATTGAAGATCTTGAGCTTCTAAACGTCGAGGTGGTTGGCGGCTGAAGGTTCGGTGCAGAAACCAGATCGCGGCCTCCTCATCCTCTGAATGCCAATTTGCTCCCGATGTCGATCCCGTCATCCCTCCTGCTCCTCACCCAACTCCTTCCCTCCCCCCCTCACTACTATCCGCAGCACTCATTTGAGATTTTTCCTTCCTTGCCGCCCTCGCCACAGCGCTAGCCATCTCTTCTGGATCAAGGTCAGAGACCACCTGATTTCCGTCCCCTCATAGGAGATATCCGCAGCACTCATTTGAGATTTTTCCTTCTTTGCCGCCCTCGCCACAGCGCTAGCCATCTCTTCTGGATCAAGGTCAGAGACCACCTGATTTCCGTCCCCTCATAGGAGACTCCCAACTTCTCTGCCAAATCCCTAAAGTGGTCCACTGTCAACCTCTCCACCATCCCACAACGGCCCCAGCACATGGTCCTCTTCTCTTGCTCTTCCGGGGAGGGGTAAGGAGTCCCTTTCTGAAAGTAGGACCCACGAGCTTGGAGGGCCCCAACACCAACATGAGCTGGTCCAGCAACAAAGCCCGCCCCTACAGCATCGACGAACCAGGAATTTGGCAGGGAAAACGAGCCTTTGTAGGTCCTGAAGACCCGCTAAGAGGCGCTGAAATGGTAACGGATAAGTTCCGAGTCCCCAAATCGGACCCGGCCTCTTGACCTGTGACCCCTGCACTCGACCTACCCGCCTGAAGGTCTGCATGGTTGAACCGATGGCTAGACCGCCTTCCAGCCTAGCATAGTTGAGCAAACCGACCCTGGGTTCAAATTCAAAATGCCCGCCATCGCCTAGTCATCTTTAACCTCGCGATAGGCGAAAGGTTGCCATAGCTACGACAATGGCCCTTCCTGCTGCTCCACTTGCACCCAAAGATGAACGACGAAGGAGGTGCCAACAAGATCCACCGTGATGACGGTGGGGATAGCCGCTGGACAGGCGATCAAAATGTTGGCTACAACCACCGTACACAATCCGATCGGTGTAAAGCCGAGAGATCCTCTTAGCACCCTACAGAAACTACGGACCAAGAAATCCACCCCTTGTTCATCATAGAGAAGAAGGGGGGCACCCTCCACGACGATGCGGACCGTCCTCACCTGCAGATTGGGGAAAGCTTCCCCTATTCTCTGACCATCTTTGTAAACAGAGCAGGGCTTTGCCCACTGCCAGGAACCAGTGTCAGCCAACCACGGCACCACACCCCCGTCCTACCCCACCGCTAGAAAAGACGTCCAGTAGACACAGGATACCTCCCAGTGACACCCAGAATTCTCCACCAGCAGCCACCTAACCACGTCCACCTCTACAGCCCCATCTACCAGGGAAACACACAAACACCTCCTAAGCCAACCTGTCTTCCCTTGAAGAAACTCCACCGGAAACGACCCCACATCGAGCCATCTCTTGCTGCTTGGCACCCTCGGAGACCGCGAAGGACGGACGTCTCCCTTGGCTCCCACAAGCCTCTACCTGAGCCAGAGCCTTCCCCTTGCAAAAACACCATATGCGGCCTCTCCTGCCACATTCGTAGCAGGTCGGCCCTAGCGCGGAGGTTGGACCCCCCGCTCTGCGAAACCCTTTGCCAGGGACAAACTCCGGTGGTCGGCCACCCCGACCGGCCATTGTGGATCCAAAAGCCCTAAAAAACCCAAAGCTTATCTTTCTAGAAAACTAGAGAAAGAAAGTGGCATTGCATGCAGTTTTATGACAGGTATATATCCTCAGAAAGTAAAAAAGGGGGTTACTTAGTCATGTTGTCAGGTTCTAACTGGCATAAATATTGCTTTCACAACATGGCACTAAAGGAAAGCTAAATAATAAAGGTATAATTGAAATCCAAAAGCTTGGAGACTGTTTCAGAGAGCCAGACAGGTCATGCAAAGTCCAACTTTACATTCATCATTCCTAGACACAAAAGACACTAATTCTGTCCTGCCCCGAACAACACCCCGTACCCATGGTTGGCTGACTCATATAGGGTTGTACTGACCTTGACCAAAATGCATGGACATGCTATATGATCACAAATAGGCTCGAGATGACACAGACCTAACCCTCCTAGGTGTTCATGTGACATTGTCCATTCCCTCTTTCAGATAATGTGCAATGGAGATTCTTCATTCTTCACATTCCAATAAAAACAGTTAAACAGTTATTTCTTTAATCTGCTGATTTGATATTGACAAATCGATGATACTTGTGTTAGAATTATAAACATATTAAAGTGGATAGTATGGTAAAATGTAGAACCTTTGCTTCTTAGTTGTCTTAAAAAAAGCTATTCAATTTCTAGTGAACATCGGGTCAATGCAATAAGGATACTACCATGGTTTGTCATATCGGATCTTGGCTTCATCTTGGGAGGGGTTAGAGAGGAGATTTCAGAGAGATCTCGAAAAAATCTCGGAACATTGGGTTCGGTGATTTCAAAAAAAAATTTCATATGCATAGCCTATTTCTAAGAAAAAAAATTTTTCTACTAATCACTCAATTTCACAAACATAATTTTCTAATTGACAACTCAATTTTACAAAATAAAGAGTAATAGTAACAATAACAAATCCATTCACATGCACCAATGTCAATATATATTAAAAGTTATACCAAAAAGAGATACATAAAATAGTACATGAACCACATGCACCAATGTCAATATATATTTCAGAGAGATCTCGAAAAAATCTCGGAACATTTGGTTTCGACCCAGTTTCGACCTTGGGTGTCGTTTCGTTTCGGTCCGAAATCGAAACGTTTCGGAGAAACTGCCATCTATGCGCCAACCCTCGTACGACAAGTGCCGACAAGGAGAGCAATTTGGTGTTTGAGAGCGCCAGCAGGAGCTTCTTTTCTACAGAGGAACCTTGTGGGAGTTCCGAGGCCTGCGACAATACCGAGATCACCATCGGCATAGGTGGGGGGAGTGGGAGGCCAGTGGAGTGCTCTCTCTCTCTCTCTCTCTCTGCTTGCACCCTCTATTAGGAGGATCGTCGGAGCAGGAGGAGAAGCCCCCTCCAAAACAAGGTACTCTCTCTCTCTCTCTCTCTCTCTCTCTCTCTGAGACAATAACTAAGGATTATTTTCGTCTTTCACTACACATTGGTGAAGTTAAATTAACATTTTGTGTGCGGTGCAATACGGAGGGAACAGCAGGGACTTTTTTTTGTATAACGTTAAACCCCGCCATGGCCGGTCCCAAGTCTGGATGAGAAAGGAGGGGGGTTTGCGTTAGATTGACAGCCAACAGTAAAAATTTATCACATCAACAACATGAATTCTGATTTAAATATATTTTGAGCTAATGCTAAAGCGTCCCCTGAAAACGACGCGTTACATCAGAAGTCGGATGAAACAATAAATGAGCAAGGGCTAGCTAGGGCGTTCGCCATAAGCAGTGCGTTGCAGTGGTGCCCGATTGCAGTGTCAAATAGGCAAGGGCTCTCATGTGGGGCTGGACGATCACGGGTAAAGAAACTAGTCCAAAAGAATAGGATTTGTCTAGCTACTTGGAACATAGAGACTTTAACTAGCAAGGGTTTCGAGTTGGTTACGTTAACGAAGGATAGGAGAGTTAGCATAGCATGCATACAAGAAACTAAGTGGAAAGAATCTAAAACTAAAGAAATTGATGGATATAAAATTTGGTATGTAAGTAATAGTAACTTTAGAAATGTTGTTGATATAATTATGGATAAAGACTTAGAAGATAGAGTTGTAGAAGTTAATAGAATGGAGGATAGACTTATTTTAATTAAACTTGTCGTTGGTGAGGATATTTTGAATATAATGGGTGCTTAAGAAGAGAGACGAGAGATTATGAGAGAATTCATAAAGAATTTGATTTTGACAATAGAAATGATATGGGTGATACTATTCTTGATTTTGTTATTGTCTATGATCTAACAATTATTAATACCTTCTTTAAGAAGAGAGACGAACACTTAATAACATACAAGAGCGGAACACATAAACGTCAACTTAACTATTTTCTTATTAGGCAGTTCGCCAAAGTTGTGTAAAAATTATAAAATTATTCCTGGAGAGAGCCTTGCATCACAACATAGGATTTTAGTAATGGATATTTTTATCCCAAAAATTCAAAAAAAGTCATTATAAATAACTACTCTAAGATTAAATGGTGGACTTTAAAATATAAAATTTTAAAAAAATTTAAAAATCATCCAGCAAAAGAAAAGATTTGAAATTTAAAAGAAAAAGCTAATGTAATGCAAAATAATGTTGCAAATTATATAAAGAATGTAGCAAAACGACTCTTAGGTAAATCTAAAAGTAAAAAGAATCTAAAAAAAGAGACTCGCTGATGAAGTGATGAAATCCAAAATATCATTAGAGTAAAACGAGAATGCTTTAAAGTTTGACAAAATAACAAAAATAATCAAATCTTAGAAGCTTATATAGCTAAAAAAAAGGCTAAGAAAATAATTAGTGAAGCTAAATCAAAGGCTAAAAGGGTGAAAAAGATATATTTAAACTTGTTAAGTTAAGAGAGAGGAAAAGTAGATATCTAAATCATGTTCGTCGTATTAAAGGTGAAGATCAAAGGATTTTAATTAAAGATCCTAAGATTAAAAAGATACGCCGTACTTATTTTCAAAATTTACTTAATGAAGATTGCGTCAAAGGTTTATCTTTAGAAGGTGCCCAAGAGTGAACAAAATTTGTTAAATATCAATATTTCATGTTTATTAAGATGTCAAAAGTGGATGATGATTTAAGAAAAATGAAAGAAGGAAATGCCTTAAGACTAGATAGCATACCTATTAAAGTATAGAAAGACCTAGGAGACGTTGGTATTAAGTGGCTAACTAAACTTTTCAATAAAATTTTGAAGAAACAAAGAATGTCAGAAGGCTGAAGAAAAATTGTTGTGATTCATTTCTATAAAAATAAAGGAGATATTCAAAGTTATAATAATTATCGTAGAATTAAACTTATAAGTCATACTATGAAATTTTGAGAAAGAGTAATTGAAAAGTGCCTTCGATGTGCGACTACTATATCAGAAAATCGATTTAATTTTATGTCAAATAGATCTACTACAAAAGTCATTTTCTTGTTACGACAGTTAATGGAGAAGTATAGAGAGATGAGGAAAGATTTATATATGATTTTCCTTGATTTGGAGAAGGCGTATAATCCGAGAGAGCTGATTTGGTAGACAATAAGCAAGAAAGGAATCTCTCAAGGATATGTAGCTTTAGTTCAAGATATGTACGAATGTGCTATTACTAGTGTGAGAACTATTACTGGAAAAACCTGTGAATTTTCGATTACTATAAGTTTGCATCAAGGTTCTACATTAAGTTCGTACCTCTTTTTCTTATTTATGGATGAAATAACAAAACAATTACATGATGATATCCCTTGGTGTATATTATTTGCAGATAATATTATCTTAACTTATGAGAGTATTGACGGTTTAAATGTTAAGTTAGAACGTTGGAGGCATGTCTTGGAGTCTAAAGGTTTTAGAATTAGGAGTAAGTCAGAGTTTATGCATTACAATTTTAGTAGTGAGAGAGTGACACAAGAAGACACAGTTCTAATTGATAGACAAACCATTCCTAAAAGTAGTGACTTTCGGTACTTAGGGTCTATCATATAAGAGAATGGAAAGATTTATGATAATGTTGCACACACGATTAAGACAAATTGGTTAAAATGGAGAGGCACGTCGAGTCCTCTGTGATTGTCATATACCTGTGAAACTTAAATGAAAGTTTTATAGAATGATTATGAGATCTACTTTGTTATATGGTATCAAGTGTTGGGTAGTAAGAAAGGAATACATTAACAAAATGTGTGTAACAGAGACGAGGATGTTGAGATGGATGTGTGGTAAAACTAAGAAACATAAGATTAAGAATGAGCGCATCCACGAGGACTTGAGTGTATCTCCAATTGATAGTAAAATGAGAGAAAATAGACTCAAGTGATTTGGACATGTCCACCGTCACCCTAATTCAGCGCCAATTAAAAGATGTGATCAAATCTTAGTAGATGCTAATAAAAGAGCTCGTGGAAGACCTAAAATGAAATGGTGTGATATCATTAGAGAAAACATTGACTTCTTGGGTTTAAATATGAATATAGCACTTGATAGAAATATTTGGTGGAATAGGATTCATATAGCCGACCCCACATAATGGGATAAGGCTCTGATGATGATGATGTTGAAGATTGTAGGGGCTTTCTGGCAAATAGTTATATTTGAGGGACTAAAATGTAAACACCCTTATTTGTAGGGACTAAAAAGTAAAATCCCTAAATTTAGAAAAGGAAGTGGGAACAGCAAATGATGAGGTACTATATATATATTGAGTGCCATCATCAAAAGATTCGTGTGAGGGCATTGGAAGAAAGGACAATCAATGCTCAGTCAAAGCTCATGCAATAACCAATCACTAGTTGTATCTACACTAGAGAATACAAAAGCAAAGAAATTCTAGAGCAAAATGGGGAGTACAATATCCTGCAACTTATGTTTGGGTAATTCACTTTCAGAAATTGATATGAAAAAAATAAATGCAACTTCTAAAAAGTCAAAATAAAGTAGCGATTTTTAGTTTTCAAACGTATAATCTTTCATATTCCCCTTCAATCCAGATATTCATTATTATTTCCTTAGAAGAACATAATATCCATCTAGCAACTGGTCACAAGAGATATCTTGACCAAATTGCTCTTTTCAATACTCAAATGCACAGGTTCATTTACTGAGAAATGTTTATGAGAAATCTATTTTTTGTAGTTTTAATTTTCCTTTTAGATCTCAAGGGAATCAGAATTGATAACATCTGCTGCTAATGGGGAAATTCCCTAAAAGAATGTTTAACAAATTTAGGGGGACAGCAAAAATTCAGCACCATAAATTAAACCCCCTATCTTCATTACATTAGATATTCATTTATAACAGGCTTAGATATTTAAATAGACACAGAGAGGTAAAGAAAACTAGAGACTTTTGTTTATAACTAATCAACCATGGTATTTGTATCTTTTAGAACAGTTCAAATCAAGTTGGCAGTGAAACATACCTTCTCCACCTCTGCAGATAACAGCCCTTGAATCTCCAACATTTGCAACTAACAGACGGTCACCAACTAAAATAGCAGTTGATGCAGTGGAGCCTGTATCCCGGTTCTGACTATTTTCAGACTTCAGGAACTCAGAGTCAGTATGGTTATATGCATCCACTACAGAAGACAAAAAGCACACAATGTATCAGTGCTGCATGAACATCATCCAGTCCAGCAAAATTAGTTCGTCTACATAATGCCAAAAAAGGAAAGCACCTATTGCTGATTTTGTATCAGTAATAAACTTTGGATGGCTTATCAAATTTCTGAAGAGGTTTTGTTTGACATACTCCGCTGCCCGTACACCTCCATGGCCTACATATAACGAAGTAGAATTAATATATTTAGCATATTCACTGATTTTAATAAAGGATTTGAATAAAAGATCAAGGGTCATTATGATAGGTGAACAGAAAAAAAATGGAGTAGAAAAATGTGACCAGCATTTTTACAAGCCTTTTTCTTTTTTTGAGGAGGGGGTGGGGGGTTGACGTTCAGAGATAGAGAACCGTCAAAAAGAGGATACTGTAAATGTAACCAAAGTTTCAAGGTGCCCAGGGATCCAGACACAGCATTACCATCAAATACACCAAAAAGCCCAACAATTTCTCCATCAACTCCATCAATCCTGATCTCGCAGAAGTCTTCCATTGAAGACCTCTTCCCTGGGGAGCTTGCATATCCATAGCTAAACTTTCCATTGTGACTGTCACGAGAAGACATATTGTTAGTGAATAAAAGCAAACACCTGTACCCAGGATTTGCCGCTCTCTTCTAGCATGTTTCTGTAAAACAGACTTTCTTTTACATTAGACAAATGAAAATTTCACTCTTACGATGTAGAGGGATACATGAGGAGAAGTTCGTGTAATAGTAGTCATCCAATTCAAGTGAATGTCATAATCACCACAGAGACATATCATGTAGATACAACCAAGAATTGTTACATGGCTTCATCTTGAAACAACAAAGATTTGAAAATGCATGTTTGCCTAAAGCACATGTTCGTCGATAATTTGAAAGAAACTTCAACAAGCATGCAAAGTGGCCAAGCATTTCTATTTTTCCTTCGGAACTCGGATTAACTGTTTCCCTATAAAACAATTATTCCACCTATGCATCCAAAATACAAGAAGAGAAAGAAAGTCCCACGACGGATGGCAAATCCCTCTCACGTAGACATCACCCATCACTTCATCAGAAACATCCGATGGGAAGGAAACACAAGAACAAGACCGTGCTGAAAGCAAAACAATGTTTCACTGGGCCTCTTGCTGGCTATAAACTGCATGCTTCACGTATCTGCACATGCAAAAAGAGACGAAGCTTCTCTACAGAAACAACAAAATTCTTACATGCCAAAGGAAGACAGGAAGGGAGAAAAAAATATATCACCAAATAATCATCATCAATTTACGCAAGCATAGAATTTTTCATGACAATGAACAGGACACAAATGGCAAAGCAAGTCAAGAACGAATGACGAGAGGTGCCATCAATGCCAGATTAAGATTACAGTCAAAGAGTACCTGATGCCTCCACCGCTGACAGGTGAGTCTTCAACCTGAATTCCACTAGTGCTCGGCGCGACCGGGTTCAGAGGACCCATTTCCACGGAGCAAAAAAAGAAAAGAGCGATCGGCCTCCTTCCTTATCCCCCTCGTCCTATATCAGAAACTTCTGCCTACCTCGTCTACCTCCTCTTCAGAAGGAGGAAATCCAAGCAGAAAGCAACAAGAAGAAGGGGATCAATCTAGATCACGTCCACGAGCGGCAGAAACGGCCAATTCTCAGCCAATCCTTCATCTTCTCCACTCCGCCGGGGAAGAGCCGATCAACAACCTCAAACCAAAACCTTATCCCAGCCCTACCTGCACAAGAAGAACATAGCAATTCAAGAAAGACACAAATCTTGAAAACACCAGCGGAGGAGAGATCGCGATCTTGAGACGACAAGAGATTCCTCTAAAACCGAAAACGATCTCCAGACGACCGACCTCACCTTCTGCGAAGCGGATGAGCACAGCACAGGAGAGGGAGAGAGGGGGAGAGAGAGAGAGAGAGAGAGGAGAAGTTTGGAGAAGGCCAGACACAGCAGCCCGGGAAGAGAGAGGGGGAGGCGCGCCGGGGGACACGGGAGACGGAGCGGTCGGTATTTATGGTTTTCGCTTTTTAAAAAATGATCAAATTATGGTTTTTGATATTTTTT